>VHIU01000287.1:0-48244 GCA_010577795.1 Isatis tinctoria | reverse complement strand
ATCCCCGTTTTCTGTCAAAAATTAAAATGGTATAAAATTTAACATTTTACCCAAAAAAAAAGATTGATGATATCACAGTTGTACGTCTTTTCTAACAGAACAATTATACTTTACTACAGTATGATGGACGGTGAAAGCTTAGTTGTCGCAGCTTAGTTGTCGCACTACTGCCGAACGATGCGCTAATATTGGCAAACTGCAATATAATTCGTTATGAGAATTTAAGTTGTTATATCTAAATCGTCGGAAATAAAAATTAATCAGAAATTTTTTACGGATCCTGAAAAATATTCTATTAAAATACACTTACACTAAATAACAATAGAAAGGATGATCACGCGAAAATGATTATGAATTTCTTTGTTAGAAAAAAAAAAAGACAAGTTAAAAATACAGTTTTCGGTTTTCTTTTTCTATTCTATTTACTAGTAGTTTGCAAGATCCTTTGTAACTTTTTTGTTCCATTCATTTAACCTTCTTTTTGTTATGTGTATCTATTATTTAGAAGTTTTCGCATATTAAATATTGGAAATATTTTATAACATATATTTAATATATATATATATATATATATATTTATGAAAAAAATATATCTTTTGAAAGTACGTTAGGCAAATCAATAAGATAACACACTAAGTTCCACTTTTCTGATATGCTTTTGTTATTGGCTAATATAATAATCAACTTACAAGTTGTCATTTTATCCAAATAAATCTACTTCTTCGTTATTTACCATATTACCTTTAAAGAAAATAAAGATAAAGCATTCGCAATTCAGATAAAGAATGGAACATTTGTTTTCAACGAAATAGTCAACTAAACAGGAACCAACTTTGCATCTTTATTTATGAAGAAAACACAAACTTTGTATCTAACTGGTGGAGCTTTGAGATGGCAAGAGATCTCTGCTCATCTTCTAGCTAGCCACACTTCCATTGCATATTCAGATAAACAATGGAACATTTTTTTCTTTTCAACAAAATGGTGAACTGAAGAAGAAGCCACCCTAAAAGGTGGGGAAAAAAATGAGTTGAAATAATTAAACTCACGGTATTCATGCATGCAAACCTCTCCCAAAATATAGCTAAAGTACGCACGGTATCCATACAAACAAACCTCTCCCAAAATATCAAGACACTAAAGAAAAGAAAATGCACACGTCACTCTTCTTTACAAAGGCTATATAAACCCTAGATTGGCACAAGGTTCCATCCAACACAGACAAACACATCTACTCATTAACCATGAAGCTTCAAGGACTCGCCTTGATCGTTTTTCTATTAGGTGTGGCGAGTTGCAAAGCCTATGAGGACATTCATTGCGAAGAAAACGAGCCGTTCTCATGTCAAAACATTGATCGTTTAAGCAGTAAAAATTTCCCAAAAGACTTCATCTTCGGTGTTGCATCTGCTGCTTACCAGGCATGTAAAAAATCAACAATTTTTGACGTAGAAAACCATTCAAAAACACTAAACTCCAACGTTGCATGGCTGTTTCTTTGCATTTCAGATCGAAGGGGGAAGAGGACGTGGTCTTAACGTTTGGGACGGCTTCACTCACCGATACCCAGGTATATCATTTGCATGGTGCATATTTAATATGTATTCACTTATCTATACATTCATTGTAACGCGTATTTGTCTATTATCAGAAAAAGCAGGGCCCGATCATGGGAATGGAGACACTACTTGTGAGTCATATACGAGATGGCAGGTAAATTTCTCTCAGTATATGTTTATAAAGATACTCACTGAATAATATTTATGTATCAACTATGTGTGGATTGACGACATGCGATTGTATATGTAAACTGCAGAAAGATATAGACATCATGGGCGAACTCAATGCTACTGGCTATAGATTCTCCTTTGCATGGTCAAGAATTATTCCAAGTATGTACAGATTATCGATTCATGTACACATAATTGTGCTAGTCGTATTGATTGTGATTTTTTTGGGAGATTAAATATACGGATATGTATAAATGAGCAGGAGGAAAGGTGAGTAGAGGAGTGAACAAAGGAGGTCTTGACTACTACCACCAACTCATAGATGGCCTCATCGCAAAGAATGTAACACCTTTCGTTACCCTCTATCACTGGGACCTTCCTCAAACACTGCAAGATGAGTATGAAGGTTTCTTGGACCGCACGATCATGTATGTAATCTGTGCCATGACATGCTTATTAATAAGAAAGACATATATACTCATATTATGATTCAATACAATGCGCAGAGATGACTTTAGAGACTATGCGGATCTATGTTTCAAGGAATTTGGTGGAAAGGTGAAGAACTGGATCACTATCAACCAGTTGTACACTGTACCTACAAGAGGCTATGCAATCGGAACAGACGCACCCGGTCGATGTTCTCCGAAGGTAGATGACAGATGTTACGGCGGAAATTCTTCAACAGAACCTTATATAGTTGCACACAATCAGCTTCTTGCTCATGCTGAGGTGGTCCATCTTTACAGGACAAAATATAAGGTGAGTATTTATCCGTTTGTAAATAGGTGCATGTAGTCTTACATATCTAATACTAATCGAATCATATCATATCAATGCATATGTCCTGGCCAACAGTTCCAAGGAGGGAAGATCGGACCAGTGATGATAACTAGATGGTTTCTTCCATATGATGACACTCAAGCCAGCAAAGATGCAGCTGAGAGGATGAAAGAATTCTTCTTGGGATGGTACGTAAATATATATGTATTATAATATTCACAAAAATGAAATGATTTCTTATATGAAAGTACATCCATCAGGTTCATGGAGCCGCTAACAAAGGGTAGATACCCAGACATTATGAGGCAAATTGTGGGTAGTCGGCTTCCCAACTTCACGGAAGAAGAAGCTGAACGCGTTGCGGGTTCATATGATTTTCTTGGTCTCAACTATTACACCACTCAGTACGCTCAGCCAAAACCTAACCATATCCTTCAGAGAAACACACTGCCATGATGGACCCAGGCGCAAAGCTTACATGTACTACTTTGTTTCCACTTATAGTTACAACCTTAAGTTTCTAACTCCTTTAGGTACAACATATATATACTTTGTGATTGACCATAAACAATTTCATCCTTGTGTTTACAGATAATAATTCACGTGGTGAAAATCTTGGTCCACTGGTATATGCGTGTCCACCCCTATTATTTTTCTTTCATTATTATTATTATTTTGTTTTTTTTTCAGATTGATATGTATATGTATGCTTCCCTTACTCAGTTTGTTGAAGAAAAAAACGGCGACAACGCCTATTACTATCCAAAGGGTATTTATTACGTCATGGACCACTTCAAAACCAAATACCGTAACCCTTTGATCTATATCACCGAGAACGGTGAGTTCTACTGCTTATCTCTTGTGTTTCCATGTTGAGTAAGTGTGCACAAGAAGCTGACTCAAATACTGTACAATGTTTCATGACGGTTTCATTAGGATTTAGTACTCCCGATAGCGAAACCCGTGAGCAGGCTGTTGCCGATACCAAGCGGATTGATTATCACTGCAGTCATCTCTGTTTCCTCCGTAAGGTCATCAGGTATGTATCGTAGATGCTCCTATACTTTGCTTCTCTTTTATATACATATATATACATACGTACTTGTATGAATTATGATCACCACCTTTTGTATGGCTGTTCTTGTTATCAGTGAGAAAAATGTTGACATAAAAGGATACTTTGCCTGGGCTCTTGGTGATAATTATGAATTCTGCAAAGGCTTTACCGTCAGATTCGGACTTAGTTACGTTAACTGGACAAACCTCGACGATAGAAATCTCAAACAATCTGGCAAATGGTACAAGACCTTTATTAACACTACCACCAAGAACCCTGCAAAACAAGATTTCCTCCGCTCCAGCCTGCTCGCAGATGTATGAAACACTTTATACCCCCCATTATGATCATCTTCATGTATCTATTTGCTTCATAGATAAGGAGCTTCTTCTACATGTACTTTTTTGAATAAAAATACCAATAAAAAATGATCATTTACTAATGAATATTCTCTTTTGAGGTTGATCGATACTTTTTTGCTTTTGCATTACTTTTACTTGGGATGATTATCGATTTTAAATTATAAAACACATAAGCTATCAGCCATTTCGTCGACATAGTTTTTGGAGGGAAAATGATATATCGATTAGTGTCCTTTAGTATTATGACAAGCAGCCTTTGGGTGCTTCTATGTGAAGATGAAGCAAGGGCATAATCTCATCACTGGTCGTCTAAATAAAATCTATCATTGGCAATAATTCTACTTTTACGTCAAACTCTCAGATTTTTCTGTTCCAAATGCTGATAGAGACTATAGAGCTTTGTGGACTAGTGACATCGGTAGTTATTAGCTCGTTGAGTCTCTTTGTTCACCTTTTGACTTTTTATTTTTATTTTAAACCCTTCAAATTTTGTTTTCAGTTCATCACATGTGGTCGATCGCCTATCGAGAGAATTTCTTTGATTATATTGAGATACTTAAGGAGCGAGGACATTAGCCAAAACTTAGTGTGGCTTGCATTACTCGTTAGCTTTTCACATACTAGAAAATGTTTGATTCTCTTCTAAGGACTTAGCGATAATCATCATTATGTTGTTGACGATCGTATATGTCTTTACAGTCTTTGCTCTTCAAATCATGGTCAGAAACGCAAAATGATGAGGAAAGTTCAAGAGAAAGATCCCCAATTATGCCGACCAGCTTGAAAAAAATTTGGTCTCGATTGAAAGATCAAAAGAAGATGAAGGTGTAACATTCCGATTTTTGGTATATATGTAAACATATGTGGGAGAGATTAAAATAATTAATTTGACTACATATGTCACCAAAGTGCACTTACCTTTTCGGTTGTACATCTAGATAAAACTTCTGAGTTAATGGTGCTTGAGCTAGAGTAGTCAAAGAATGGGTGACCTACCGAAAAGTCATCCGCGGTACCGTCTAAGTGAAGCCAAAACAGGACGACGGTCACGTGGTGATTGCAGGGACAGTATATCATGACTTTCAAACCTCCCGATTGACGTACCGACCATCGGACAGTCGTGGGCTGGCCCATAGATCTAGTGAGAGGACAATGGGACGGTTGGTGCATTATAGAAAGCCCTGCTCTTGATCAGTCGATCAGCCTGATTCCTTAGTACTTGCTGCCATAAAAGCGGTTGATCCTCATACGACTAAACCTAGAAATTGGTAATTCTCCACAGCTTCGCCTCTTTTTCTTCAATTCTGGTTCTTTTCTGCTCTAGAGGCTCCAACTGCTTCAAACTCCAATAACAGCACCATAGCTATCTAGAATCACCTGAAATACACTCAAAAATCTAAAAAGTGTTTAGATACTAAGGTTAGTATGAGTCAAAATCACAACATATCACTGGACACATCCAATATGGCATGGTTAGGCATCAGACAGTGGAAATAATGACACTGCATCCAATGGACACGACATGTGTGGATAGTAAAATCCGGGACATTGAAAATGTGGACACAGAAGCCGTAAGTAATGGAAATAAAGACGTATGTTGCTCTTTCGACGTTCCCTCTTCTATTAACTATGTTTTTGGTATGTACTAAACCCAGACTTGTTTTTGCAATGGTTACATCTTCAGTGTATTGCTGTTTCTGTTTTTTTCAATGACTGTCCATGTACCATCATTTGGTATACGTTAGTATACTTTGTTAAGTGTCCGTGGTTGAGTGTCCATGCTTCACATCAGATATTTGGTGTCCATAGAAAACATGACAAAGAATTTATGAAATGACGTTGACCATATTATCACCATTACTTTTTTTAGGTTTAAGTGTTTGTGGACTAATGTCCACACTGTGAAGATATCCAACTTCGAGTTCACATTTAGCGGGTTACTCGGATACCGGTCTGTTGCATAAAGAAGAGAGGGGAGATCCCGGTCAAAATCAAGAGCCTCAGCTGGCAAAAGGTGCGAAAGAGACAGCTAAATAACTAAGTCATGCGAAATTGAGAAGTAAAGGCGACAGACGGTGGCCACAATTAAAGGAATGGTTTGCGAAATTACCTTCCATTTGTTCGGCAGAGGCCGTCGTTATAGGAAATTTATGAAAACGGACAATTAGTAACAAAACTGATACAAATACGATTAGATAAGAGCCAGAAGTTGAATTTCGTTTGAGGAAGACGAAGCAAAGGCAGAGGAAGAGGACTTTGAAGGGAAGAAGGGAGGTGATGTGGACACTTGAAATGGTTTTTTTGTGCTTCTCAAACCGAGAAGAAAGAGAAATAAAAAACGGACGATAATAAAAAGTGGAAAACGAAAATGAGTAAACAAATTTGATGGATAAAACAGACTTTTCGCTTCCAAAAAGTCCACCTCCATCAAATAGTCTCTCAAGTGTAAGATAAGTGATTAAAAGTGTGTTGGAATGTAATTTTCTCTATTAATTACAAAAAGTGTCATAAAGTAAAATAAACCCAAAATATAATTTGTCAGATATTATTTTAATCCAAATAGATTTAAAAATCTACTTTTTATGTAAAAACAGTGAATTCATTTCATTTTTCAGTCAAACTCTGAAATCCACATTTCAGCAAAAACCGCAAATTTGTGTTTGCCAGGTTGATGAAAAACCACGGATTTGCCATTTTGACGGGAAAACACAGATTTATTATTTTGTCGGAAAAACGAGGATTTATGGTTTTTGGCAGAAAATGTAGATTTGCGGTTTTGGCAAAAAAACACGGATTTACGGATTTGGCGGGAAAAATGCAGATTTTCAATTTTGGAGGGATAATGAAGATTTACGGATTTGACGGGAAAATGCAGATTTACGGTTTTAGCAAAAGAACATGAGTTTGCAATTTTGGCGGAAAAACTAGGATTTGTGATTAAGGTGAGAAAATGCAGATTTGAGGTTTTGGCGGCAAAGAGCGAATTTTTGGATTTGGTGGGAAAAACGCGGATTTGCGGTTTTGGCGGGAAAACGCAGATCTGCGGTTTTGGCGGGAAAACGCAGATCTGCGGTTTTGGTCGGAAAACACGGATTTGCAATTTTGGCGGGCCAACACGGATTTGCGGCTTGGCGGGACAACGTAGATTAGCGGTTTTGGCGGCAAAACTCGGATTTACCGTAAATCCTCGTTTCTATCAAAACCAGTATTTTCTTCTATCAAACCATAATTCCGCATTTTCTATTAATTCCGCAAATCTATATTTTTCCGCCAAAACTTTGATTTTACAATTGTTTAAAAATCACAGTTTAATCAAAATTATAAATCTAAATTTGATATTTGCATTTAAATTTTTTTTTATTTTTTTTTTTGTATTGATATTACTATAATTAAATAAATAAAAATTAATTGAAACATATCTTTTTTGGGACAATAACAATAATATACTTTGTTTGATACACTTTTTCAGAAATACACTTCTGGAGATGACATTTTCAGGTTTACACTTTAGTTTGACATTTAATGACTAAACTAACTTTGTTTATAAATTTTTTATAAAGCCTTATAAAAAAGTTTATAAAGCTTTTATAAAAGAGTTTATAAAGCTTTTATAAAAGAGTTTATAAAGCCTTTATAAAACCTTTATAAAAGATTTTATAAAGCCTTTATAAAACCTTTATAAAAGAGTTTATAAAGCCTTTATAAAAGAGTTTATAAAGCCTTTATAAAAGAGTTTATAAAGCCTTTTTAATAGAGTTTATAAAGCCTTGATAAAAGAGTTTATAAAGCTTTTATAGAAGAATTTATAAAGCCTCGATCGTCGACTTAGAAGCATCGTTTATTAATTATTTTCACTACAACAAATATGTACATTGATAGCATTCGGAAACAGTTATTATATGGTTTTGATAGCGTTTACGTAAATGCTATCTATACCGCTGTTATAATAGGTCCTCACTCTACGATAGCATTTTTTCGGGACGCTATGATTATCTCAAATACGATAGCGTTTCTATGAATGTTATGGTTTCTTTTATTATAGCACAATTATTTTTTTCGAAAATTTATTATAATTCAGATTTAGTGCCGTTATTGGTGTCTTCTTCTGCATTATTTTTTTTGTATATTATTTTTGGTCGTGGAAAATTGAAATTAAAATAATTTAAAATTTAGATTATAAAAACATTAACCTTTATTAAAACAAATATCATTACACAATCTGGTTCAACATATTTACATAGATTATTCAATATTCTCAAAAATAAACAACACTACAATATTATTATATATGACAAAGTACATACACAAACTTAACTACAATTTCCTATTAAAAAAAAAAAGCTTCTCGCTTTCCTTCACCATCTTTGATATTCATATTTCCTGCCATCTTCCCCAATAAAATGTCTCTTAACAAAACTAGAATTCCCTGCATAATCAATCACAAAAGTAATCAGAGGCAAAACTAAATCAAAGACAATTAAACACACTGAACCACAATTAATAAATCGATCCACACAATCATAGAGCAACAGTAAGGTTTCAGAATTATCAAATCCCTAATAAAGTTTTCAACTTTCCAACAGCAATTGAGACAAGAGAATAAACCAACACATGAAATTTCCAATTTCCATAGCAAAGATGTACCCAAAACGTGAAAAGGAATCAGAGAAGAACAATTACCAATAACAGCTCAAATCAAAACAAAAACCATGGATGTGAAATCTATAAACCTCCACAGAAAACAAAAACAAGAAAAGAAAGGCCAAATCGACGCCGGAGCGAGCTGAGACGGCGACGGCGATCTCTTCCCAGTGATTTGATTAGGTGGACAGTCTCTTCTTCAGTCCATAGCACCGGCTGGGTTTTTCTATCGACGGCGGAGATCGATGCTGTTAAGGCAACAACGATGGTTTGCGGTGGAGGAAGGGTTCGAATCATGGTGGAGGAGGTCGAGGGTGGTGGATTTGTTAGGGTTTGAATCAGAGGGAGGAAAAGGAAAAGAGGAGGAAGGAGAAGAAGGGACGACGATCAATAAAGAGAGAGGGAAAAAGATGGGTTAATTTGTGTCCGTCGGATCTAGTTTGATCAACGGTGGATATTAAAAGAATTGTTATCCTCACCTTCATACATTAACCAATCAAAATGCAGCATTAATGTCCGTTGGATTAAGTTTGATCAACGGTGGATATTAAAACGAGATTGATCCTCACTTCTTTATTAGCCAATCACAAATTAATCATTTCTATTATTAGTAGAAGTAGAAAATTCTAGATTTGAAACTCTAATAGGGTTTGTGTTTGGAAGTTAGATTTTATAACTTATAAAAAAATGGTTATACCTAAAAATTCTGAAAATTATATCCTTAAATTAAAAAATCTGGCATATTATTTGATGTTTATTTTAATAATTAACAATTAAAATTATTATTTGTTATTAAGGTTTAGGGTTTGGGGTTTGTTTTTGGATCAAGTGTTTAGGATTTGGAGTTAATTTAGAACATGACTATACTTAACATTTTTTATAAGTGTTAGATATTTTGGTATATTATTTAATGTTTATGTTTGATAATTTACAATTTAGTGCTTTTGATTAAGTAGAGATACAGGTTTAGGGTTTAGGGTTTGTATTTGGAGTCTAAAGTTTAAGGTTTAGAGTTTAAAATTTTAAAATTATTATACCTAGTTTATGTACTCTAAAATTAAATACTTATTAATCCATATAATTTATTATATTTTTATTAAACAAAAAATTATAATTCAAACCCTATATACCCTATATTTTTATACCCTAAACCCTAAACATACCCTAAATTTTGATTCATGAATTTTTCATTATATTTTAAAAATTTTCCTTCTTATATTGTAAAATTTCTTTTTTACATTGTAAATTTCAATTATCGGTTATGGTATTAAATCTATTGATAATGTTCTTTTTATTGGTTTTAGATAGCAAAATATATTAATAAAGAAAACTGTTTTATTGAATTATCATAATGCTAAAACAATAAACAATATCAAGTTGAAATATCCTACCAAAAAAAATATCAAGTTGAAATATGGTCACAAACTTCTACAACTATATATCTATCGACCTTTGCTTGTTTGAAACTTTAGTCCACAGAAATGGACTTTCATTTCCTTAATCAAATCTCCAAAAAAAAAAAATCTCGACTGCAAATCCTCAAACGAAGTTCTGTAGCAAGTTTTTCCTTGAAGTCTCTGAAACTAAAGAAACAATGCATAGCTCAAACTCCACCTGTCTTAGCAATTTCTGCAATTTTCCAAATAAAGAATAAGTGAATCAATCAATGCAGTCTAACAATTTGACAAAAAAATTCAACCTCATTCTCATCAATCAATAAAGTAGCCGGTTATGTAAATAATCACATTCCATCCAAAGGGCAGCCATTGCAAGAAGCACAAATATCAAACTAACCAAAACTCACGAATTGAGCCATAACAAAATTCTATCTAAAAGTGAGAAGCTTGGAGACTCATATGGCGAGTGAGTTCATCTTCAAGCAGAGACGGTTCTGAGTATGTGAGGTATGCAAAATCACACGATCAACACTCATAACTAAATGAAACATAACCCAATATATCGAAAAGCTTTTAATTTAACATACCTTTTCACTGACTTCGAACCCAGAAAGCTTAAACTCTGAAACAAAAGCTCTCTGCAAAAAAAACTGGAATTAAATCGATTACACATAAATCAAATCCAAACATGTGACAGATTATCCAACAATCGCAAAATAATAAATCAGGAAATTTCAAGAATCAAAACCCAGATCCCCAAATTTTTGTTCGCGCTTCGGAAAATCATATCATAGCATTAATAAAACGCTATTATATTGTCTGGAAATTTTTGACTCATCAACTATAGCAGTTTGAGAAAAAATGCTATCATCAGCTGCTATCAATGACCAATTTTTTTGTAGTGTTTATAAGAGATTTATAAATGTTTATAAAATTATTTATAAAGATTTATAAATCTTTTATAATGGTGAATAAATCTTTTATAAAGTTTTAAAAATATTTTATAAGGGTTTATAAAAATTTAAAATCTTTTATAAAGACTTTATAAAAATTTATGAGAGTTGATAGAGTAAGATTGATGAGAGTAGAGTCCGTTTTTATAAGGCTCTATAAAATCATATAAAACCAAAACGATAAAGCCTTACAACCCCATTTATCTTAAAAACCTAAGCCTTATAAAATCTTATAAAAACTAGAACTATTAAGCTTCATAAAAATGTTTATAAAGCCTTATACAACTATTCATAAAGCTTTATAAAAATATTTATAAAGTCATATAAGTATTTATAAAGCCTTATAAAACTATTCAGGCTAGGAGTTGATCGAGTAAGATTGATTAGTGTAGCGTCTATTTTTATAAGGCTTTATAAAACCATATAAAACCAAAAGTATAAAGCATTACAAACCGATTTATCCTTATAAACCTATTTATAAGGGTTTATAAACCTATTTATAAGGGTTTAAATTTTATTTATAAGACTTTATAAACTTTTTTATAGGGGTTTATAAACTCGTTTTCAAGGGTTTATAAACTCGTTTATAAGGGTTTATAAAATCTTTATAAATGATCACATATGAAAACCAACCAATTCTAGATCCAAATACTTTCCGCCTTCCTGATTTCTAGGGCATGGTGGTCCACTTCCTACAAAAGTTCCATCCCGAGGAATTGTACAAGGGTTATTAACAATGCATATCTATCTTGGATACGTGGCCTCGGTTTGCTATTCTAGTGGTACTAATTTCTTTTTTCCTGCATATTCTGTCTAACAAATTCAAGCACTAAGCAGGCGTTATATGGAACCGATCCTTTTTCTCATAAAGGTCTATAGTCGCAGAGATTCAACGAACATGATTCATTGAGAAATATAGACCTGATACAAAGTTTGTTCTCTATAAAGTTACCGCCTCGAATGAACTTAAATGAAATTATGCACAGTAGCTACAAACCTCTTTGACTTATTAAGAATCCTATGACTTGTCATAACTAGCTATCGAACCGAGTTAAAGAGCTATCATGCTCAGCCATTCACATCAATACAGCTTTCTAAAGACTGGAACAAATTCTCGGGGACCAAGCTAAAATAATCTGTAAAATTATAATCTCAACTTGCAAGGAAGACCAATCTTGGAGATATAAACAAAGAAACCACAATGATCAAGAAATAGTAAACACACATGACTGATAAGCAGGATTTTATGATCACTATCAATTTCCTACACCACTCATATCATTGCAGCAATAGGATTCAATCCATACCTAGGAAGTTACACTCACTAAAGATCCAAGAAATTATCTAATCTAAGTGCTATCAAGGTTCAAGAGTTATCTAGTTATCAACCTACAATAACAATTTCAAAACAAGTGAAATCAAACACCCAAAAAACAGAGCAAGCAAACAAAAGATAAGAGATTGAACAAATAAATAAAAGACTAAGCCTTTGGGTTAAGGTAATTGACTTGGGTGATCAAGTGCTAATCAATGAAGCTAACAAAAACAACAAATGCTGATCCTTTAACCTAAGATCACTAGTTTAGCTAACCCATTCTCATGGCATTAACCCTATGCTATCAAGAAATCAACATCAACTCTCATTGGCCAATCACAAGAATAACATGCATTCAAACAAGTCTCAATAGTCACTAAGAGTCCTAACATCAACTCTCATTGGTTAGGCAAACTAAGCACTTAAGGGTTTCATTCAGGCATTTCAACAAACACTTTTAATGCATGAGAGAGCCTAAGGTCTAGATTATGAGAGATCAATTCAAATCTAGCATTAAACACAACCCATAAGCAAGGATCTTCTAGATTAAGCCTTAATCTTCATTTATCAACACTTAATCACCCTAATCTACTTAACCCAAAAACTTAGAAAATGACTACTCACTAATCATCTTGATAAACACAAAACCCATGATGAATATGTGCATAATCAAGAGTTACACAAAGAGAAAGAAGAAAATAAGGAAGAAAAATAAGGACTAGAAGAGAAAATTGCAATAAACTCAAGAATTATAAAAAGTGTTTACAAGTTTCGTCTAGGGTTCTAGGATAGATAAAAGATTAGGTTCACATCCTATTTATAGTTGAGCATAAGAAAAAACCCTAAATTTGGACAGCGACCTATTTCCTCTCGGTGTATCACATCGGTGTATGTCGTCGGAACCTTGTAGCCTTCAAAACATGCAGCGACTTGATTCTCTCGGTGTATCATGTCGGTGTAGCCCAGCGACCACATTCTTCTCGGTGCATCACCCCACTGTGGGAACAATGTGCTGAAAACTTCATCTTTCTTGGCTTATCTCCACTCTATCTCCTTCAAATCCACTAGATACCCATTCCATGACCTAATAGAGACATATGCAAGAATGTACAACCTAATAATGCCTAAATGGAAGTAAAAACTATTAAAAAGTATCTACAAATGAAGATTAAAATCACTAAAATCTATACATATCAACTCCCCCAAACTTATCCTTTGCTTGCCCTCAAGCAAAGCTAAAGAAAAGAATGAGAGAGAGATTTGAAGGTGTGGATTCAGAACCACAAAATTCACACAAGAGATTCAGCCTAAGGTCCTTCCAAGTAGTTATAAATTGCATGAACTAGACATATCAAATGGAACTCATGCAATCAAGCCAAAGCAAACTTTTACATTCATTAAAGTGTTTAAGTGCAGTCTTGCTAAGGGAATGTCAATCATTCTCCTTTGGTTTGGGTTAAGGCTTTTTGTGGTGGCTTGATAATTTCTCTTTTGGATGACTAACTCTCAAAACAAGGAGCATTTGACATTGCACAAAATCTATCTAAGAAAGGGAACAACTTATGCATACAAAGGTTGATCCTCATTGCTCTACCCATTCCTAGAAATGATCTAAATCTCCTACTCTTTTGAAGCACATGGATCTTTCACTAATCAAACCCAAACTTCCCAAAAAGAATATCTCTCACCCAATGAAGTCCCATTTTCTTTGCTAGCCATCTAGGGAATATTTTGATCATGTATTTCACTTAGCTCTTTCTTCATTTGACTTTTTTATTTTATTTTGTTTATTCCCCTCTATGCTTCTTTCTTCCTTTGATACCTCTTAATACTTAGGGGTTATCTCTTTCTCTTTTTTTTTATATAGAGCTTACTCTTCTCACTTTTCTTGAATGATTCCCTAGAGACTCTCTTTTCTTTCATAGACTTATCCATTTTCCTTCATTTCACTCCCCAAATCTTAACATAACATATCCTTAAACACCTTCTCATCTCACTTCCCACCTAATTGCTAGCTTAATGAGGTTTTATAGCTAGCCAAAATGAAGAACAACCTTTGTCATCCCCAATACTCTCAAGTTTTTTCACATGTAAATGCTACCAAGGAAAAGGCCTCACTCAAACAAATTAATGTTGGTCTAGAAAGGAGATTCAGGGTTCAAGGGAGAGGAGCAATGCTTGGGTTATCATAAGAGTGGCAAATGGAAAAGAAAACCCAAGCCTTATCCAAGAGAATGCATTTCAAGCCCCTTGGCAAGAGAATTAGATTCAAATTAAAGTCAATTAGTTCACAAGGATGCTTTGGAGATCATGCAAGGTTCACAATGATATGAGTTTTCAAGGAACCTTTTTTTTTTAGAGGAAGTCCAAGCAACTTATAACTACTAACAAGGGCATAATTCTCAATCTCCATTGTGAACTTCTACAAGGCAAACTCATCATTATCCACTATGCATATGCAAATGCAACCTAGAATGAAACTAGACTTAATCCTATAATCAAAAGAAAGATGATGATCCAAATGCATTTTTTGTATTTTTGAAAATTTTCAAATTTTTTTTGTTTTTCAAGAATTCATAGCTATTAACAATGCACATGCAGACTCAAAAAGAGAAAACAAAAAAAAATAAAAAATTAGGTCAAATACTAGGTCTCTCCCCCAAACTTACTTCACACAGTCCCTTGTGTGAGAATAGACTTGAGAGAGAAGACCTAAACACAAAAGAAAAAAAAAATGAAAAGCAGGGCATGGAGTGTTACCTTAAGTGGACTGAGCTGGAGAGGGCAAGTGAGAGATGAGTGGAACATGGAAGCTCCCCCAAACTTGGTGTTTACAGCATTGACCAACTCTACAAGACTGAAGAGATAAAAACAGCACTTAAAAGAAGATAACAAAAATTGAAAACTATGTACAAAAGGATATTCATGGGACTTCCTCCCAAGTGAGCTTGTTTAAAGTCACTAAACTTGACTCTCCTTCCACTTGCTAGTGAGGGTTGAGACCTGCCCTGCCTTCAAGATTGATGGTCAGGACTTGAGAGAGAAGCTCTTGCAACTTGATTGGATCTCCTTGAAACTCAGGACTGATGAGTGCTTTGACACATGAGAATGGTTTGGACTTTCCCTTACACTTGGCCTTGTACTCAATGTATCCATTCTTAAGCTTCAAGGGGTGTAAGCTCATAGTGTTGGGGGGTTGATCAAGGGAGGGAGGCTGAGGTTCTGTCATCTTCTTCTTGTCCTCTAGAGTAGCTTTTGTGGCTCTACCCAACTCCTCTTTTTTAGCACATCCCATGTGCTCATCAAACTCTCCTTGTAGACATTCACCATCTAAAACTTTTTCTGCACCCTCAGCTTTTGGAGACTGATCCTTCACCACATTCATAACTTCAACCTTTTCAGCTTTGTCTGCTTTGGTATCCACAATGGTTATTGTTCCACAATAGGCACAAGTGGAAGAATGTAGTGGGTAGGAGACCTTGCTGTTGATATGATGAAGGGTTACTCTCTGGTTGGGGAAGTCAATAATGCACCAACTGTGTAAAGGAATGGTCTGCCAAGGATCAAAGGAACTTTCCTATTTTCAGCCATTTCCACAACAGTGAGATCTATTGGGACTGTGCAATCTTCAACCTTCATAGGATAATCTTTGATGATTCCAAGTGGAGACTTAGAAGAAGCATCCCCAAGCATGATAGAAGATGTAAGAGCCTTCATGTCATTGATCCCTAGACTTTGAACCATCTCAAGAGAGATAACATTCACACTAGCACCAGAATCAGCAAGGGCATCATCAAGCTTCAAAGATCCAAGAGAACAAGGTATTGTAAACTTCCCTTGATCTTCAAGCTTGGGAAGGGAGGTGGGGTTGGCTGGAGGCTCTTTGGTGAATGTAGAGATTCCCATAATCTCTTCTACCTTCTCTTTGTTTGCTAGAATATCCTTAATAAGCATCATTTGGAGATGAGCTTCATGCATATTCCCCATATTAGGCAGCTCAACACCAATATCGCTCATATCTTTCCTAAACTTGGAGATGACTTTCTTTTGAACTTTAGTGAGGAATCTACCTGGAAATGGAAGCTTGGGCTCATAAGGAGAAGGTTCAACCTCATTAGATTCTGTCTTCTCAATGTTCTTGGTGACCTCTTTCCTTTCCCTAGGTTTTCCTTCAACTTTCACAACCTTCTCAACAACAGAATTCTCAGCATTAAAACCATGAAGAAGTCTGGATATTTCTTCTACTGCCTGTTCATTCTCATCAGGTTTGATGTCTCTCATAGCTTTGGGAGGAGGAGGGGATTTTACCTCATATCCATCATTAGAGAAGATGGCATTACAAAACTCCTTAGGGTTAAGCTCAGGTTTTCCAGGGAGGTCACCCATTGGTCTCTTGGAGGTAGAGGGAACTTGTGCAAGTTGAGCCAATTGATTGTCCAAGGTTTTGATGTGCTGCTGCAAGTTCTCAACTTTGGCATTGAATTCACTCTTCATGGTGTTCATCTCAATAGCTGATCTTCCTTGGCCTTCTAATAGTTGCCTTAGCAAAGCATTGGTATCCTCTTGGGAGTTGGAAGAATTTCCCTGAGCATGTTGTTGTTGTTGTTGCCCTTGGTCTTGATAAAACCTTTGTTGTGGGTTTGGGTTTAAATGTTTTGGACTGAAGGCTTGATTGTTGTAGAAAGGCTGTTGTTGGAGGTTTCCTTGTTGGGTATTTTGAGCTTGAGGTCTAGGTTGGGGATAGATTTGATCTTGGGGGTTCTCCACATTGGGGTTTCTATAAGGGAAATTAGGATGATTCTTATAATTCTGATTGAAACCATGTTGATACCCTTGTCCTCCTATGTAGTTTATCTCCACCTGGCCATCTTGTGTCATCTGAACATTACTCTCTTGGTACCCTTGTCCTTGATCAAATTCACCAACATAGTTTACAGACCTTTGGTTGGCACTAAGCAGCTTATCCATCTTCTCATTGAGGGCTAGAATCTGCTTCCTTTGATCATCACCTCCTCCCCTTGATGTTATGTCATAATCATCCCCATAAGCTGAGTTGCTTTGGTAGACATTCTCCACAAGTTGTAGCCCATTAGCTTCAGAAAGTCCCAAGAAGTTTCCATTGCTTGCTGTATCCAACATCATCCTATATTTAGGAAGAACTCCTCTATAGAGTGTTGTAAGAAGACTTTCCTTGGAGAAACCATGGTGTGGACATTGAAGGGTGTAGCCATTGAATCTCTCCCAAGCCTCTCCAAAATTTTCATGCTCTTTCTGAGCAAAGCTTGAGATTTCATTCCTGAGTCTGGCTGTCCTTGAAGTTAAGAAGAACTTAGCTAGGAATTCCTTCTTGCAATGATCCCAAGAGGTGATCTTTCCTTCAGGTAGACTCTTTTCCCAAAGGTGTGCCTTGTCTCCAAGGGAGAAAGGGAAAAAGCCTTAGCTTAAATGCATCTTCAGACACTCCATTCATTTTGACTGTGCTACAGAGCATGTCAAACTTGTCAAGATGATCTAGGGGATCCTCCAAAGGTAGCCCATGAAATTTGTTGCTCTGAATCATGTTGAGGAGGCTCCCTTTGATCTCGAAGTTGTTGTTCTAAATTGGGGGTGGTCTGATCCCACATCTATTGCCATAGATGCTAGGTGCATCTATCTCTCCAATTGGTCTTGCTGCTCTTCCTTGAGCTCCATGAGCTTCTTGTTGATTAGCCATATTGTGACCCAACCTTTGTAAATGAGCAGCTCTTTCTTGATCCCTTCTTTCCCTTGCAATGTTTCTCTCTAAAGCTCTGATGTCTTCAGCTCTAGGAACTAAGTCTGTTGGACCTCTGCTCCTAGTGATCATGCACCTTGCAAAACAGAGAAAACTCAAAGAAAAAGTTAGAATTCATGGTAGAAGAAGACTTAGTCTCAAACAATTTCCAAACTCTAATGGCTAAACAATCCTAGTATGGCAACGGCGCCAAATTGATAAGCAGGATTTTATGATCACTATCAATTTCCTACACCACTCATATCATTGCAGCAATAGGATTCAATCCATACCTAGGAAGTTACACTCACTAAAGATCCAAGAAATTATCTAATCTAAGTGCTATCAAGGTTCAAGAGTTATCTAGTTATCAACCTACAATAACAATTTCAAAACAAGTGAAATCAAACACCCAAAAAACAGAGCAAGCAAACAAAAGATAAGAGATTGAACAAATAATAAAAGACTAAGCCTTTGGTTAAGGTAATTGACTTGGGTGATCAAGTGCTAATCAATGAAGCTAACAAAAACAACAAATGCTGATCCTTTAAACTAAGATCACTAGTTTAGCTAACCCATTCTCATGGCATTAACCCTATGCTATCAAGAAATCAACATCAACTCTCATTGGCCAATCACAAGAATAACATGCATTCAAACAAGTCTCAATAGTCACTAAGAGTCCTAACATCAACTCTCATTGGTTAGGCAAACTAAGCACTTAAGGGTTTCATTCAGGCATTTCAACAAACACTTTTAATGCATGAGAGAGCCTAAGGTCTAGATTATGAGAGATCAATTCAAATCTAGCATTAAACACAACCCATAAGCAAGGATCTTCTAGATTAAGCCTTAATCTTCATTTATCAACACTTAATCACCCTAATCTACTTAACCCAAAAACTTAGAAAATGACTACTCACTAATCATCTTGATAAACACAAAACCCATGATGAATATGTGCACAATCAAGAGTTAAACAAAGAGAAAGAAGAAAATAAGGAAGAAAAATAAGGATTGGAAGAGAAAATTGCAATAAACTCAAGAATTATAAAAAGTGTTTACAAGTTTCGTCTAGGGTTCTAGGATAGATAAAAGATTAGGTTCACATCATATTTATAGTTGAGCATAAGAAAAAACCCTAAATTTGGACAGCGACCTATTTCCTCTCGGTGTATCACATCGGTGTCACACAGCGACCTATTTCCTCTCGGTGTATCACATCGGTGTATGTCGTCGGAACCTTGTAGCCTTCGAAACATGCAGCGACTTGATTCTCTCGGTGTATCATGTCGGTGTAGCCCAGCGACCACATTCTTCTCGGTGCATCACCCCACTGTGGGAACAATGTGCTGAAAACTTCATCTTTCTTGGCTTATCTCCACTCTATCTCCTTCAAATCCACTAGATACCCATTCCATGACCTAATAGAGACATATGCAAGAATGTACAACCTAATAATGCCTAAATGGAAGTAAAAACTATTAAAAAGTATCTACAAATGAAGATTAAAATCACTAAAATCTATACATAACAATGACACAGCCTTTTACTCTAAAGAATAACATATTCTCTCTTGCTCGAGCCCTGAAGCAATAGTGAATCGATTCCGGAAGCATGTGTTTCTTTCAATCCAAACTACCTTAACTTTGCAACTAAAGAACATAAACCCACAAAAAAAGAAGATGGAAAGAGCATGAACATATATGTTCAAAGAATCCAAATCAGGCTTTCCTTCTTAAACTATCCAGTTGACTTCTGTGAATTCAAACCATTGACCTTAGATGCAATGTACTCGTATTGAAATACTCAATGCCTGCCCAAAGTCACAGAAATAAAAAAAAACCTAAAGTTCCGCACAGATCAGATCGATGAAGTGTTCCTTAGAACGTGAGAAACTTATTTCTCCTTGAAACAACAAACACACATTATATGCCCTCCATAGCCATTGACCAATTTCTATCTCACTGACCAATTGTGACTAGAATCTCAGAGACTAAGGAAGTCGATTAGTAGAACAAATCTCAAGTATCACCGTAATGTTACAACGGTGAACATCACCTACTGAGTTCGCTCGAGGCAAAAGACATGGAAAGTTTAACGAAGATAAGAAATCCGAACACCGAAATGGATTGAGAACAATTCGAGACGATGATTAGAAGTGGGAATAAGAGGGAAACGAACTGAACTGGTGGTCTGAGAGAAGACGGCGAGACGAAGTGCCCAAATGTTGAAGAAGCCAAATCGAACGGAAGCTAATCTCAGTGAACCAACCACCATTAGCCAATACCCTAAGGCCTTCATCTTCGTCTTCTTTCTTCGTGTGGCTTCGGCTTCGTTAGCTTCTTCAGTGATAATCGGCTCGATTCATCGGAACTACGATCTTCTCCTTCGTCACCGTCTTTACATCGTCGGAGAAGTCCAGCTCCCCCACTGTCGACTCTCCCCAGCGTGCGTCATCTCTCATAAGGATAAATTAGTCATTCTATACCTTAAAGTTAATGTAATTATGTAAAGAATCAATTAAAGGTATTATTGAAAAAGTGTATCTAGAATGTGGTATTTCTAACAAATTATCTTCTTTTTTAAAAAAAATGATATTTTACATTCAGATTTTTTTTATAGATTCAAAAACAAACAATATTGCATCCAAATGCTACATCTAGATGTAAATGGTACCTTAAAAAACGAACAATATGTAGATAGTGCATCTGGAAATTGCATCTAGATATTAAATATAGATGCAGCATCCAGATCAACAAACGAACAGGCCTTAAACTCTGGAAAATTGGCATTGAAATCGTTATATCAGCTAAAACGCTGCGACTTTATTCCAATGTCAAACAATTGTCTTTCTTATTGATCAACCGCTAAGGATCATTTTTATAATCTGTCACAATCTGGAAGAAAGGCGAAATTGGTGGCCGAGCTGAGCCAATATGATATCTAATTCAGAAGCTAAAAAAGCGCCAAATAAAAATATTTTGCCAATTTTCATCATTGAATTATCTCTCTAACTCATCATCGATGTTCCACTTTCAGAAAAAGCAATGGTTACTTCATGTCGATGGGGCTTCTTCTCGGCGGGGCCTAGGGATAGGAAATCGTTCTTTCGTCCTACACTCTCACAGTATATGATTCAACAGAAATCACATTAGGATATTCAACTTCAGTCACCCACAAGAGAAGTTTTAAAACAGTATTTTGGCTTGACATTTCTGCGTCTAATAACGAAGCTGAATATATGAAGCACTTAATTATTGCAGGGTTTCGCCTAGCAAAGGAAATTGGCATGAAACACATCTAAGCTTATTGGGATTCACAACTTGTTGCCACTTTGTTCAGCGGGGAGCATGAAACTAACTTAGTTTAACTAAGAATGAACGTGTAAACATATATCTTAAAGTTTTCCAAACTCCTACAAAGGGATTTGAATGGTTCGAATTAACCAAAAGCTGCTCGGTGGATGCATTTGTCGTTCTCGCATCCACAACTAAATTTTACTTTCGGAGGATTATACCTATTGAAAGAATCGAAGAGTCAAGCATCACAATTACCCATGAGATTTATATGATCACTGACCAAGACGACCAACAAGATGAGCTGATCAATTTTGATGACGATCCGGCAAATATGAACAATGCCTTTTTGCATGTGAATTGGCGAAGCGAAATACAAATGTGTTTAATTAGAAGACGGTGAAATTGATAAAGAAAAATGGACGGCACAGAGGTTAAAGATGAAAGTTCACATTATCCTTCATAGACGACAATTTGTTTCGATAGAAATCTAACAGCACACTATCACCCTACTTGCACGGCGACATATCACAAGGTCCAACTATATCTATAAAAAGTAACAATAAATTCTTTTTTCTCAGCTAAAGTCGAGTTTCGTTCTTGTGTTCGTCTTAAAACCAGACCATAATCATCATAGTAGGGTAATATTAAGATCCAAGAAATTGTCACCTTCGTCTTGGACCAAATTGGGATCGTCATTTTGTAAAGCCATGATCGTGGACTTTTGAGCAGTGATACTTTTACATTCGTATTTAAATCAAATAGAGATTATCATCCACGTGTTATTCTTCATTAAGTCACAATCACAAGTATTCACTTTGCCATTTATGATGATATAACGAGCTCTACTGGACTGCAGCGGTAAATTAACCCACACCTTTACGGAGCTTACGAAACTCATAAAGGATTAAAATCGAGCACTAAGTCTCCGCAAAATCAAAATCCAAGCACTAAGTCTCGCAAAAGAAAGTCAAGCATCGGGCTTCCTTTCTAAGAAGAGGAGCATCTTGCCTCGCAAGACAGCATTTGCGACGAAAGGTGATAACCATGTCTCGAAAGACAAGAACTATTTTTCCTCTCAAATTTTATTTGTGTTATATTCGGATCAAATAAGAGCTTGCTAGCAATCTACAATGACATTTAGATTGGCATAGGTTGCAATGTATTTTTTTTGTTCATCTTCTTTCTAGGTTTAGTCGTTTGAGGATCAACCGCTTTTATGCCAGCAAGTACTAAGGAATCAGGGTGATCGACTGATCAAGAGCGGGGCTTTCTATAACGTCCCAACCGTCCCAATGTCCCAGTGTCCTCTCACTAGATCTATGATCAAGAGCAGGATGGTTGGTACGTCAATCGAGAGGTTTGAAAGTCATGATATACTCCTGCAATCAGCACATGACCGTCGCTCTGTTTTGGCTTCACTTAGACGGTACCACGGATGACTTTTCGGTAAGTCACCCATTCTTTGACTACTCTTGCTCAAGCACCGTTAACTCAGAAGTTTTCTCTGGATGTAGAACCGAAAAGGTAAGTGCACTTTGGTGACATATGTAGTCAAATTAATTATTTTAATTTCTCCCACATATGTTTACATATATACCAAAAATCGGAATGTTACACCTTCATCTTCTTTTGACCTTTCAATCGAGACCAAAGTTTTTTCAAGCTGGTCGGCATAATTGGGGATCTTTCTCTTGAACTTTCCTCATCATTTTGCGTTTCTGACCATGATTTGAAGAGCAAAGACTGTAAAGACATATACGATCGTCAACAACATAATGATGATTATCGCTAAGTCCTTATAAGAGAATCAAACATTTTCTAGTATGTGAAAAGTAAGGGAATATTGCGGAATTAATAGAGTATTACTTGGAGAATTCAGAGAGGAATATGAGTTTTAGTGAAGAATCATAATGAAGAATATTAGAGAGAGAGCTTTAAGCGAGAGAGGAGAAGTGAAGGAGTAATCGTTTTCTTAAGTGTGTCAAATACAAGGGCGATCACTCTCTTAATATAGAAGAAGAGGAGAGTGATCTAGATCGAGATTTGTAATGAGTACTTTGCAGAATAAACAAATAAAAGGTACAGCATGTGCTTCAAGGAAAGTAGATCGAGCACATGGAAGTGAGACAGTATCATGGTGGTCTTTGTGTGATCGGTTGTTCACATGCTCTTCAATCTAACAACCGATCAAGGTAAGTTTCTTCATCCATCAAGGTAACTCCCTTCTTACTTTCACCTCTTTTACTTTTCACTACTTCTTACTTTTACTGAACTTATTTTCACCTTGCGTTTAGCTTTCTCTTTTATTGGTTAAGGTAGACAGGCTCATGTGATCTTGATGTATTCACGCCTTTGGTTCCACACTCCCCCTCAAGCTTTAGCCAATGATAATGGTAAAGCTTGGAACCGTGAGAGATCACCTCATTAAAAACCTCAGTGTGTAAAACCACATGGGATAAAACCATACCAAGGAAAAGAGTATGACCTTTCACGGTTAGGGAAGTTCAAGCCAAGATTATATCTGTGAGTCCAAGCTTTGAATGAATGAACTCACTGATCTTCTGAGAGGCTGCCTTGGTGAAGATATCTGCTAACTGATCCGAACTCCTTGTGTAGCAAGGTAAGATAACTCCCAGCTGGACTTGTTCTCTTACTTTGTGGCAATCGGCTTCAATGTGTTTAGTCCTCTCATGAAACACTGAATTGGAGGCTATGTGTATTGCGGCTTGATTATCACAATGTATAGTTGATATGAGGCATTTTCACCTCATTCTAACCATTGTTTTCAAGTCCTTTTCGAGTCTTTTTGGTCTTTATCGAGTCGTTTCAGGTCATTAGGAGGCTTTTGACGAAGTTTGGAGTGATTAGAGCCTTTGGAGCATAAAAGAATCATATTGGAAGAAAAGAAGGCGAATCTGTGAAGAATTACCATTTTACCCCCGAGCACCTGCTCGGCACCTAGTGAGCACGTGCTCGCACGGCCGGAGTAAAAAAGGGGAGGCCGTTTTGACCTAATCCTATTCACGAAAATAAGAGGACCAGCCGCCCATGATGACCCATATATATATATTCCCTTTAGTTTTAGTTTTTTAGGGGATCATCTTTACATCTTTTTCCTTTTTCCTTTAGTTTTCCTATTCTCTAAGGAGCTTTGTATTATTTTTGGGAGAGGAATCTCTGCAACATCTGGAGAAGAATTCTGAACCCTATTCCTTTATTTTAATATCGATGCAGTCTTTTTATTTTATTGCTTTGCTTTCTTCTTTATTCATGCTTGAGTAGATCTCTTAGTTAGGTTAGGGTTTTCAAAGGAATTCATGAGCTAATGGATTAAACACAAATAGGCTTAGAAATCGATAGTCTTCATCCTTGTTGATCTTATTGCTTGAGTTAAACTGGCCGCTTAATTCATGATATTAGGTTAGCTTAGACAACGACAGTTGCTAGGTTGCTAGAAGAAACATTGATGAGCAATTTATTCATTACCTGCGAGAGTAGATGTATTGGAGAATTGTGAACATATCAAACCTATCCTTAATGCTTGTCTGCGATTTTTAGGGCCAACGACAGTTAGGATTCTAGGTCGCTAGACAAAGTTATTGATGCCACGACAGTGGATTGATATTATCTTTATGTTTCAGTTCTAGACTTGTCCTTCATAATTGCCTGAATAGTTGTTTGATTCGTTGCTCTGAATTGCCTGCGAAATTCCTTGACCTAACGCTTGCTTAATATAGTTTTTACTACCGATTTTAGTTTAGTTATTTGTTACCGAAACAATCAAATTCTTATTGATCTGTCTTAGCACTAAATCTAGCTCATAAAACCATAGTGTGATACTTGGTCTTCGTGGGATCGACCCCTAAGTACTACTACGATTTGCTGTGCACTTGCAGTAGGAAAATAGGGTTAAAACTCGTACATCAAGTTTTTGGCGCCGTTGCCGGGGACCAAATCATTACCTTTGGTTTTCAGCGAAATTTTTAGTCTAAGATTTACTAACTTGTTCTTCTTTTCTTCTCCTGTGTGTTTCAGGGACAATCAGGATATAGCAAGGTTTGAACAAGCTGATTAGAAGCAGAAGTCGGATCCAGCCAACATGGGCGACGAAACCGACAAGCGAGCTGCTAGTGGCTATGTAGCTGCTGAAATTCGAAGGATAGAACAGCAGATGCAACAGTTGCAACAACAGCTACAACCAGAGCAAAAGCGTGCCATTGGAGACATTCACGCGCCTCATGCTTACTACCAAAACAGAGCCGCAATCATTCCACCCACAATTCAGAGGCAGGACTACGAGATCAAACCTCAGATGATCGCATTAGTGAAGCAGCATTTGTTCCACGGTTTGGCTGCAGAAAATCCGATGGAGCATGTTGAAGATTTCGAAGAGATCTGCAGTACTACCGGATCCAATGGGGTACCTCCTGACTTCCTCAAATGCAAACTCTTCTCATTCTCTTTGGCGGACAAAGCATTGCGTTGGCTTAAGTCATTGGCACCTGGATCTCTGGCGACATGGGCTGATGCTAGGTCGGCATTCTTGGACAAGTTCTACACCAAGTCCAAAACCGCAGCTCTAAGGAACAAGATCTCTACGTTCCAACAGCAGTCTGGAGAAGCTTTTTACGAAGCTTGGGGAAAGGTACAAGGTGTACCGCAGAGATTGCCCTCATCATGGGTTCAGCGATGAGCAGATCCTGAGCATTTTCTATGATGGCGTCGATTGGGACTGCAGAAACGCACTGAATGCAGCCAGCAATGGCGATTTCTACACCAAGTCCAAGGAAGGGGCGTTTGAGCTGATTGAGAACTTGGCTACAAGCTCTGGAAATCGCTGCCATGAGTATGATGAGCATAGATATGTCAGCAGTGTTGAATCGCAGAAGATCATTGAGCTGGAAGCAAAAGTGAACTTGTTATTGGAGAGACATCAGAGAAGTGTCCAGCTTTGCGCGAACAGAAGCAATGAGCAGTATGCAGAGGTTAACTATGTGAATGAAGGCTATATGGAGAATCAGAGCTTGCAAGCTCAGACGTCTAACTCTCAAGATGAGTTGAAGTCTCTTATGTACTTGGTTCTACTCAGCCAACAGAAATATGCTAGAGAGGTCGATGTCAAGGTGGACAGCATGTACAATGATCTCAACAGTAAGTTTGAAGTTGTTTGCTCTCACGTGAAGGAGCTTGAGATTCAGGTTACTCAAACTGCTGCGGCATCAGGAATTCTTCCGGGGAGAGCAGAGGTGAATCCTAGGAACGAGTATGTCAATGCAGTTGAGATGAGAAGTGGGAGGATACTGAATTCTGCAGCAAGAAACGTCATAGATTCAGAAAAAGCTATGGAGCAGGCTGAGGAGCACCCGCTCAAGGGAGAGATATTTTCTCATGGCGTAGAAAAAAATATGGATTGCGCCTCATCATCTGGAATACCTGCCTCTTACCCTCGTTTGATTGATCCTGGCGTAGAAAAAACGAGTGGGCACCCTATCTCTCCGACAGAGCACCTGCTCGCTACCCCAGAGCACATGCTCCCCCGAGATGCTCCCACCCAACCTGCAGAAAATCTTCCAGCGAGGGTTTACATTCCTAAAGTGCCTTACCCAGTTCTACCTAGGATCAGTTGGAGCCCATCAATGCCGAGAAACTAGCTGATTTTAAGAAGATGGTGAAAAGGATTCCTGAAGAAATCTCCTTTGAAGAAGCCTTGAAAAATCGTCCCATACTTGATTTCTTTAGTAACTGCAGAGAGACTGAAGAAGAGATTAAGGCAGTCTTTGTAGAAGCAAGGAGTACACCACCATTGAGGGTATTGCCTAAGGTTGAAGATCCTGGAAAGTTCTTGGTCCCATGCTCCATTACAGGAGTTGAATTCAAAGAAGCTCTTTCTGACTCTGGGTCTACTGTTAATCTCATGTCAAAGGCTATTGCAGAGAGGTTGAAAATTTCTGAGATGAAGCCTAGTCGTATGACTCTTCGTTTTGCAAACTCTTCCATATCAACATCGTCTGGCAGCATTCAAGACCTACCTGTCCAAATAGGAGATTGCCTAGTTCCAACTGATTTTCAGATTGTAGAGATGAGAGACGGTTATGACATGCCTTTGCTTCTTGGGAGGCCATTCATGGCTACAGTGGGTGCGATCATTGATATGCCTAATAAGCGAGTCTGCTTTTCCAAGATTGACAAAACGGTTTTCTACAAAGCCGTTCCCACAGGAACCACTACACACGCCTCTTGCATCTCTGCAGTGGATAGCGAGGAAGCACGTGCTCCGATCCCGCGAGCGCCTGCTCCACCACCCAGGAAGTTTAGGGAGAAGGCAACGACACAGGGAAACATGCAGTGCAAAACGATCACGCAAGGTCCTCAAATGACTTTGATCCCTCAAGGATATGATGGACACTCGGTTGACTACATGGTGAAGTGCAAAGGTTGTCCTAAGCCTTACTCTAGAGTTAAAGCTATTCTTCCATCAGAGTTGAAAGAGAAGGGTATTGGTGTTGTGAATGAAATGATGAATATGGTTCTGAACGTAAGGATGTCAGATTGTGGAGCTTGTTTTGGAGCAAGCTCTCAAGCCCAACCTGATTGATACATGGCACCAAAGTCAAGCTAATGACTTAAACCAAGCGCTTAGTGGGAGGCAACCCACTGGTAAGTGTCTCTAACTTTTATTTTTCTTTGGTACTAATTTTTGGTTTTGGTTTTCGTTGTTTCAGTTTATATATATATATATATATATATATATATATATAAACAAAACGAGCGAGCACCCCAATCTGTTTCCGAGCACCTGCTCCGCCAGGGTGCTCCACGAAAAAAAAAAAAAAAGGGGCGTTTTCAGGTAAGTTTTCTTGTCCCTACACCATTGTAAAATCCATTATTTATTTTTCTTTTATCATCCTTTCTCTCGATTTATTCTCACACCGGGACGGTGTGAAGTAAGTCTGGGGGAGGGTGTTGGTACTAATTCCGTTTTCTTTGTCTTGTTTGAGTCGTTTTGCGTCTGTTTTATTGAGTCAAAATTTAGTTTGGGAATTATGATCTTTCTTTGGAACAAACTGTTTTAGCTACCACTTTAGTGACCATTCTTACAGCCATTGACAGCGGATTCTACCAAAAGGAAATTCCAAAGGTAAATTGAACTTCCATTATCCCCATACTGTTTGAGTGTTTAGATGATCCAGAGCTGGCCTAGATATAATGAACTTATTTTTTCTCATCTTGGGGCTTGGTATACTTTGGATCGGATTCCTTGTTTAGGTCTGATAGGATTAGTCTGTGATTATGGTTTCCCTCTCTCTTCCCTTCATTGTCTCTAAAAAAGAATGAAAAAGAGATATAGCTTTGAAAAGAAGTTGAATCATTGGATACTGATCTAAAAAAAAAAAGAAAAAAAAAGAAAAAAAGAGAACAATCAGTCGATAAAAAAAATAAAATGATACCCTAGTAGGGAAAAATCGACTGATTGGAAGCGAGAAAAGAGGGAGAAAGGAAACTAGAAGCCGACTGTCTATAAATTCGGTACTTGGGTGAGTAAGAGTCCATGTGTCCTTTGATCGATAATCCCTCGATGAGACTGCACTTTAAACTTAATAAGGTCAGCAATGGGGATTTTGGATTACTCTTATGTGTTGTGGTTTGGAATCTGGATGGTTAGTAAGTCTGCGGGAAATTACTAGAGGTCTTAACTTAAGTTGGTACTGTTTGATGTGGCTTACTCTAGTGCTGGTTGATTCAGGTTTCTAAAGGAATAATGAGTTCCCATGTTTTCAAACCTTTCTTCTGCGGCTTAAGCTTTAGTTTGTTTGAGGACAAACAAAGGTCTAAGTCTGGGGGAATTGATATGAGGCATTTTCACCTCATTCTAACCATTGTTTTCAAGTCCTTTTCGAGTCTTTTTGGTCTTTATCGAGTCGTTTCAGGTCATTAGGAGGCTTTTGACGAAGTTTGGAGTGATTAGAGCCTTTGGAGCATAAAAGAATCATATTGGAAGAAAAGAAGGCGAATCTGTGAAGAATTACCATTTTACCCCCGAGCACCTGCTCGGCACCTAGTGAGCACGTGCTCGCACGGCCGGAGTAAAAAAGGGGAGGCCGTTTTGACCTAATCCTATTCACGAAAATAAGAGGACCAGCCGCCCATGATGACCCATATATATATATTCCCTTTAGTTTTAGTTTTTTAGGGGATCATCTTTACATCTTTTTCCTTTTTCCTTTAGTTTTCCTATTCTCTAAGGAGCTTTGTATTATTTTTGGGAGAGGAATCTCTGCAACATCTGGAGAAGAATTCTGAACCCTATTCCTTTATTTTAATATCGATGCAGTCTTTTTATTTTATTGCTTTGCTTTCTTCTTTATTCATGCTTGAGTAGATCTCTTAGTTAGGTTAGGGTTTTCAAAGGAATTCATGAGCTAATGGATTAAACACAAATAGGCTTAGAAATCGATAGTCTTCATCCTTGTTGATCTTATTGCTTGAGTTAAACTGGCCGCTTAATTCATGATATTAGGTTAGCTTAGACAACGACAGTTGCTAGGTTGCTAGAAGAAACATTGATGAGCAATTTATTCATTACCTGCGAGAGTAGATGTATTGGAGAATTGTGAACATATCAAACCTATCCTTAATGCTTGTCTGCGATTTTTAGGGCCAACGACAGTTAGGATTCTAGGTCGCTAGACAAAGTTATTGATGCCACAACAGTGGATTGATATTATCTTTAGTTTCAGTTCTAGACTTGTCCTTCATAATTGCCTGAATAGTTGTTTGATCCGTTGCTCTGAATTGCCTGCGAAATTCCTTGACCTAACGCTTGCTTAATATAGTTTTTACTACCGATTTTAGTTTAGTTATTTGTTACCGAAACAATCAAATTCTTATTGATCTGTCTTAGCTCTAAATCTAGCTCATAAAACCATAGTGTGATACTTGGTCTTCGTGGGATCGACCCCTAAGTACTACTACGATTTGCTGTGCACTTGCAGTAGGAAAATAGGGTTAAAACTCGTACATCAATAGTGATTGGCGTTTGTTGATCAATGCCAAAGTCTTTAAGTAGATTCTTCAACCACATTAGCTCAGTAGTCAATCTTCTCATGGCTCTATACTCAGCTTCAGCACTTGAACATGCAACCACCTTTTGTTTCTTGCTCTTCCAAGTCACCAGATTTCCTCCAATGAAAGTGCAATAGCCTGTTGTTGATCTCCTATCTTCTCGGTCACCAGCCCAATCTGCATCACAATAGCCAACAATTTCTGTGCTTTGATTGCCTCCCATCCAGATTCCTTGACCACTGGTGTTTCTCAAGTATCTCAGAATGCGATTCACCATATTCCAATGATGAACCTTTGGTGCCTTCATGTGTTGGCTCACCTGATTCACAGAGAAACATACATCCGGCCTGGTTATAGTTAGATATATTAACTTTCCAACCATCCTTCTATATTGTGTGTCATCTTCATATAGCTCATCTTCAGGCTCCCCTTTACGGTCTACTTTGTAGTTGTCCTCTAAGGGTGTTTTAGCCAGCCTTGTACCTAAGTCTCCTGCTTCATTTAAAAGGTCAAGTGCATATTTTCTTTGGGATAGAAATAAGCCTTCTTCTGACCTACACACTTCAATGCCTTTCAGTTTTCCTAAGTCTTTAATATCAAACTTTGATTTTAAATAGACCTTAGTTTCACTGATGCCTTCCTTGTCATCCCCTGAGATGATTATGTCATCTACATACACGAGGATGACCACTCTACCTCTTTGGCCGGTTTGTGTGAACAAGGTGTTGTCTGCTTCTGATCTTGTGAAGCCACGATCTAGCAAGACTCTGCTCAGCTTTTGATACCAAGCCCTTGGAGATTGTTTCAAGCCGTAGATGGCTTTTCTTAGTCTTAAGACTTTTCCGGGACTGATACTTTCTTCAAGGCCTGGTGGTGGTGTCATGTAGACTTCTTCCTCAAGTTCTCCTTGCAAGAAAGCATTCTTAACGTCCATTTGCCAAAGCTCCCAATCAAGATTCACGGCCAATGATAGAACCACTCTAACCGTGTGCAACTTGGCAACTGGTGCAAAAGTATCCATGTAGTCTTCTCCATAGGTTTGAGTAAAACCTCTTGCTACAAGTCTAGCCTTGTGTCTTTCTATATCACCATTGCTCTTGTATTTGATAGTAAAGACCCATCGTGAGCTCACCGGTTTCTTTCCTTTTGGTAAGGTTGCCTCATCCAACGTATGGTTCCTCTTCATAGCTCCCACTTCATCTCCTACTGCATCTCGCCATACATCAAGTTCTATGGCTTCTTCATATGTCTTTGGAACTTCTCCTTGTATTAATGCTCCATAAAGACTTGATGTTCTCTCGGAAAGTGTGCAAACGAGCAGGTGATTTGAGTTGGATGAGCTACAGCATTGTTATTGTAGTACACTCTAGTGTTGATCCAGTTGGATGGGTCTTTCCGCACACGCTGGCTGCGTCTCAAGACAACTGGCTCTGGTTCAGGAGCTGGCTCTGGTTCAGGTTCCTCGTCAATAATGGGAGCTTCCTCTTGATCATGGCCATTGTCCTCTTGCTGGACCGAAGCTGGTTCATGAGTTCCTTCTTGTTCTGGCTCATTCGTAGCCGTGTTACTGTCACTGCCCCCTTCATGATCAACCGGGGTAGCTTCCATAGAGTCAGGTGGAGTATCCTGGGACTTTGAAGAACGCCCAGGGAGAATTACTCCAAGACGATCCAAGATTGTCCTCAGATTAGTAGCCCGGTCTGAAGATGTTTGAGACAAGTCTTGGAGATTCTCCCAGTTCTTCTCCTTGTAAAATCCTTCTGTCTCTATGAACTTCACATCACGTGATACAATCACTCTTCTAGTGTCAGGAATATAGCACTTGTAGCCTTTCTGACTTGTGGAGTATCCAATGAATATTCCTTTGCTGCTTTTAGCATCCAACTTGTTTCTTTTGTCTCCTGGAATTAAGACAAAACAAACACATCCAAAGACTCGCAAATGGTCAATAGGTGGTTTAACATGATTAAGGACTTCATATGGAGAGGAATCATTAAGGTTTCGAGTGGGGAGTCGGTTAATCAAGTAGCATGCTGATAAAACCGCATCTCCCCAAAACCTTTTTGGTACATTATGATGAAATAGCAAGGCACGAGCCACTTCCATTAGGTGTATGTTCTTCCTTTCAGCCACCCCATTTTGCTGTGGTGTATACGGACAGCTCGTTTGGTGTGTTATGCCGTGTCTTGCAAGATGCTCCTTAAAAGGATTGCTCATGTACTCTCCCTCGTTATCTGACCTAAAGATTTTGATCTTGGCATTGAAATGATTAGTAACATAACTTTGAAAATTTATAAATGCTTCAAAGACTCTATCTTTTGATGGGAGGAGAGTTATCCATATATACTTTGATTTTTCATCAATGAATGTGACAAAGTATTTGTTTTGATCTCTTGATTCACATGGAGAAGTCCAAACATCAGAGTGCACTAAATCAAAGCAATTCTGATATATAGTTGAAGACTTTGGAAATACACTTCTGCTGTGTTTTCCTAGGATACAAGCTTCACACTTATCATTTTGAAATGAAACTGAAGGTAATAACAAAGTCAATGCACGAGAATGAGGATGTCCCAATCTAGCATGCCAAATGACATTATTCGCATAAGCAACATGAGAAATAGAAGATAGATTTGAATGAGGTTTTATATCCTCAAGTAAATAGAGATCATCTTTAGTCAATCCTTTGCCCAACACCTTACTTGTCTCAATATCCTGAAAACACACATCCGTAGGTGAGAATATAGCAAGACAATTTAAGTCTGTTGTCACCCTTTTCACAGATAGCAAGTTGGAGGTGAAGCTAGGCATATAGAACGCTTTAGATTTTTGATCAAATAAGTTCAATTCTCCTATTCCTTTAACTGGAACCTTAGTTCCATTTGCAATCACAACATGTCCTTCAGCAGGTTGTATATTGTCAATCAAATTACTATCACTAATCATGTGATGCGAAGCGCCTGAATCTACTATCAAGGGCTTGTTACCATTTGCATGTAAAGATTTTCCTTCATGACTAATGTTTGTGAGCATGTGATTTTTATCAATGTTCTCAAACGCATAAAAGGATCTACCAAGAGTGTTACCGGATTCCTTAATAGCTTTGATGAGAGCATTCAGATCAGCCTTGGTCACGAACTGAGATGAGGCAGCTAAAGCTGTTCCCTCTCCTTCGTTTAGGCGTGTGGATGATCCTCCTCTTGCTCGGCTATCCGGTTTTCCCTCAGCTTCTTCACTTGCAAAGTTCGCCTTTGCATCCCTCCATTTGTTAGGCTTGAGATGGGGGTGCAAGATCCAGCATTTCTCCTTGACATGTCCTTCTTTCTTGCAGTGTTCGCAATAAATATTTTTCTGTCTTTGCTTTTGTAAATACCTTTGTTGGCTGTGGCTAACTCCCCTTGATTAGCCGTGACCAGTTCACCTTTTCCTCCAAAGAGTCCTACTGAGCCTTGCTCCTTTTGAATCTTGGAGCAGACTTCTTCAAGACTTGGGAGCTTATCAGCTCGGAGAAGGTGCTTGATGAGGTCGTTGTAATTCGGGTTTAAGGTAAACAGCAAAGCGAAGACTTTGTCTTGTTCTCTCCTCTCATTGAGAGTCATTGGATCCAGAGTGCTTGGCCTGAGCATTTATAGCTCAGCCCATAGTGATCTGAACCTCCCAAAGTGTTTAGTGAACTCCAAATCTTCTTGATGCAAGTCGTTGATAGCTTTCTTGACTTCAAAGACTCGGCTGAGATTGGAGGTATTTCCATACACTTTTTCAAGTGTATCCCATAACTCTTTGGCTGTTTCACAATATGAGTAAGCCTCTAGAGTTTCAGTGTTGAGAGAGCCTTGGAGCAAGGATAGAACCGTTTGGTCTTCCTGAAACCAATCACTCTCTTCAAAAGGAACAATCGTTCCATCTCTTGTGAGCTCTTCTTTGGAAACTTCATTTGTGATATGATTCCAAAGACGACGGCTACACAAGGCAGTTCTTGTGGTTCTTGCCCACAGCAGATAGTTCACTCCTTTGAGTGTAACATGGAGAGGTGCTTTCGTTGTAGATTTTGTTTCTTCCATGGATGAGGTTTCTTTGAATCGCTGGATAATAACAAGTACCAACGATTTAGTAATTCAAAAACAGGAAACTTGTTAAGAGCGCTCTCAAGGGTTTGAGCCTAGAGTTTACGAATAACAAGAATTTGAATATACTCTTAGAAACAACACGAGCACAGAAGAACAAAGATAAAGATAGCGTTTTAGCTATGAGCGGTTTGAATAGAGATTGTATGAACTGAAATGATGAGAGTTTGAGAGGAGATGAGAGATTAGATACACAGGATAGAACCTGTCTCTGATACCATAAGGGAATATTGCGGAATTAATAGAGTATTACTTGGAGAATTCAGAGAGGAATATGAGTTTTAGTGAAGAATCATAATGAAGAATATTAGAGAGAGAGCTTTAAGCGAGAGAGGAGAAGTGAAGGAGTAATCGTTTTCTTAAGTGTGTCAAATACAAGGGCGATCACTCTCTTAATATAGAAGAAGAGGAGAGTGATCTAGATCGAGATTTGTAATGAGTACTTTGCAGAATAAACAAATAAAAGGTACAGCATGTGCTTCAAGGAAAGTAGATCGAGCACATGGAAGTGAGACAGTATCATGGTGGTCTTTGTGTGATCGGTTGTTCACATGCTCTTCAATCTAACAACCGATCAAGGTAAGTTTCTTCATCCATCAAGGTAACTCCCTTCTTACTTTCACCTCTTTTACTTTTCACTTCTTACCTTTTACTTCTTACTTTTACTGAACTTATTTTCATCTTGCGTTTAGCTTTCTCTTTTATTGGTTAAGGTAGACAGGCTCATGTGATCTTGATGTATTCACGCCTTTGGTTCAACAAAAAGCTAACGAGTAATGCAAGCCACACTATGTTTTGGCTAACGAAGATGTCCTCGCTCCTTAAGTATCTCAATATAATCAAAGAAATTCTCTCGATAGGCGATCGACCACATGTGATGAACTGAAAACAAAATTTGAAGGGTTTAAAATAAAAATAAAAAGTCAAAAGGTGAACAAAGAGACTCAACGAGCTAATAACTACCGATGTCACTAGTCCACAAAGCTCTATCACTACAAGAATACGTGGTCTATAGCGACAAAGCGTTTCGTCGGTACATTAACGGCAAGTAGAGTTTCCGAGGATCTTACGAGAGAATGACGTACCTCGGAATTTGGCTCTCGGAAATGGGGGTTTGTTGTTAATTTCTCGGAAATTTGCGTCTAATTATTTTGTCGGAAAATTCGCCGGGAAAACTCGTCGGTATTTAGCGACTACATCCCGAGGGAAAGGAATCGTCGGAATGTCCTCGAAATGGATTGTCGGTAATTGGAAGGTAGAGACCGTCGGGAAAATATCGGTGCGTTTGTGTTCCGATATCGGAGACGATTAAACAAAACAAAAGCAAAATAAAATAAAAAGATGAATACTCCATAAATTCGTATAACCTTTATTAATACAAAACACAAAAATACAAAAATATAAAATACAGAATACATAAATACAAAAATACAAACAATACAAAAATATAAAATACAGAATACAAAAATACAAAAATACAAACAATCGCGATTCTTCTTTCTCCCAAAACCTCGAGTACTGATTTTTCCTCTTTTCTGGAAATAGAAAATCAGAAACAGAGAAGGACAAAGAACACAGAGATTAAACATTTAGCAAAAAAAAATAAAAAATAAAGAGAGATTATGAACCTGAAATTTCTGCTGATGGATTTGAAGTTTCGGTGAGATTTGATGAGCCTAAAAACAGAAAACGGAAATAAAATCAATGGAGATTTACCTCCAGATCTACAACAGAAGTTGGATTGTTCTTCGCGATTTCGTTCCATTCACTGCAAAAACATCCGGAATTGATGACAGAGCTCTTATCATCTAACTTCTTCTTCTTGTTCATGAGCATCAATGGCAGAGAGGAGGGGAGAACGAGACAGAGAGAAGAAGAGACTGATTTTTCAACGGAGAAAGAAGGGGAGAAGGAAAGAGGAGGAAAAGAGAAGAAAAATGGTTAATATTAATGTCCGTTGGATTTAATTTTATCAAACGGTGGAGAATAAAAAATGTGTGATCCTCACCTTCTTCTCTTAACCAATAGAAAACCAATGATATAATAATAAGATATATGCTTGTGCTTTATCGAATGGTGGAGAATAAAAGTGGGTGATCCTCACCTTCTTCTCTTAACCAATAGAAAACCAATGATATAATAACAATGATATGCTTGTGCTTTATCAAACGGTGGAGAATAAAAGTTTGTGCTTTCTACGATGCAACTTCCATATCTTCGTGCTTCTTAGTTATAACTTATAACTAAAACTGATAGCAATTCTATAAGTTAATTGACATAATAAGACGACCATGGTTTTGGGAAATTACCAAGTTTTAGTCGTTTATTAGTCCTTCACCAGCTAAGAGGTCATCGTTTCGGAGAGTTTGCGAACTTGGTCTAGCAAACGCACATGATTGCAAGCATATAGAATAGCTATAAAGGTGATGCTGTTTAGTTTAACCATCTCTGAGAAGTCCCTCTGTTCATAAACCATCTATGAGAAGATCCCTAAAGATCCATGATCATGGACGCTTAAACCGGAGATCATAGAGTTCCATGTACTGACATCGAGTCCCAATTCCGACCATTTTCCTACAACTCATCCTTTTCTCGGTAATTTTCGATAACGATCCGACGATTGTGTTTCTCGTTATTTTCTCGGAAGCATCCTGTCTGCCGACACTTATTGGTGACGAATTACCGAAGAGTTTCCAGCATACATTCCGAGAATTTCGCGACAACTAAAAGTGTTCTCGGAATTCACCACTCTCCGAGAAAGTGCCGACGAAAGTTTCTAACAAATTTTCGAGAGATCAGTGTTCACGGAATCTCCAAAGCTTCCGACAAATTTCCGATTAACGCATACCGACAAATTAGCTATGAATTCGTTTCCTCAATAATTTCCGACAATTTACCCTCAGAGTTTCATTCTTCTCGCAATCTCGTAAGTTTGTTATCAGAACTTTTCCGACGTCGTCATTAGTCGGTACGTTTTGTCGGTGTGGGCCTTCTTTTCTTGTAGTGTATAGTCTCTATCAGCATTTGGAACAGAAAAATCCGAGAGTTTGACGTAAAAGTAGAATTATTGCCAATGGTAGATTTTATTTAGACGACCAGTGATGAGATTATACCCTGGCTTCATCTTCACATAGAAGCACCCAAAGGCTGCTTGTCATAATACTAAAGGACACTGATCGATATATCATTTTCCCTCCAAAAACTATGTCGACCAAATGGCTGATAGCTTATGTGTTTTATAATTTAAAATCGATAATCATCCCCCAAGTAAAAGTAATTCAAAAGCAAAAAGTATCGATCAACCTCAAAAGAGAATATTCATTAGTAAATGATCATCTTTTATTGGTATTTTTATTCAAAAAGAGTACATTTAGAAGAAGCTCCTTATCTATGAAGCAAATAGATACATGAAGATGATCATAATGGGGGTGGGGGGGGGGGGGGGGGGGATAAAGTGTTTCAAACATCTGCGAGCAGGCTGGAGCGGAGGAAATCTTGTTTTGCAGGGTTCTTGGTAGTAGTGTTAATAAAGGTCTGGTACCATTTGCCAGATTGTTTAAGATTTCTATCATCGAGGTTTGTCCAGTTAACGTAACTAAGTCCGAATCTGACGGTAAAGCCTTTGCAGAATTCATAATTATCACCAAGAGCCCAGGCAAAGTATCCTTTTATGTTAACATTCTTCTCACTGATAACAAGAACAGCCATACAAAAGGTGGTGATCATAATTTTTTTTTTTTTTTTTTTTTTTTTTTTAACATATATTTCCAAAAACTTAAGGATCACATCGTTTGGCATAGCAAGTTGCCGCTGAAACATGAAAGAAAATAAAAAGAAGAAGACTATGAAAGAGGATAAAAAAGAGATATCCATGACTCCAAAAGTGAAGCTGATTGATAAGTAGCCCCTTGAGATCTTGAGATTGGAAGAATTCTAGATTTGATAGTGCGCTTTATTTCTTCGATCAGCACCGCAGGAGGTCGTGTCTTTTGTGAATGAAGACGAGAATTCCTCTCTTTCCACAAAGAGTATATTGTTGCTTGGTAAAGAAGCTTTATAATGAGTTTTTTGTTCTTGTCTCTTAATGGATTGTGCAACCACGTTAGGCTGGCTTCGAATTCCGATGGAGGAAAGAGACTTAGCTTTGAGAGAAAGAAACGCCAGACTGCTGCACTGAACCTGCAATCGAAGAACAGATGCTGTCTACTTTCCGTTCCAGCATTGCAAAGAAGACACGTCTCCGGTACAATCAAACCCCACGCCCTTAACCTGTCTCTTGTTGTTAGCCTGTTTTTAACCACTAACCAAGTTAAGAAAGCATGTTTGGGTATTCTACCCTTGAACCAGACCACCGAAAACCATTGAACAGCCGGGCCCGGTGGGTGAAGAAAATGCCAAACATCTGCAGAATGAAATCGGTTTGAAGGATTCCTATCGCCAATTTTCCAAAGAAAAACATCGTCCTGACCTTGAGTATCCACAATATCCGGAGAGGGCAAGCAGTTTTTCAACAAGGTGATAACTGAATTCCGACTCCTAGAACCCTGAATCCACCATTGTGTACCTGTAATTGCATCCGCAACCACCGCATTGGCATGCATACCTGTAACTCTAGGTCCTGCCAATCTCGTGATCTCTATGAGCGGACCAAGGCCCGTCCAGTTATCAAACCAAAAGCTTGCAGTTTGACCTGAGTTAATTTCGGTAACTACAAAGGGACGAGCAAGCGGTCTCAATTTGCATAAACTCTTCCAAATCCAACTCCCAGCCTGAGTATTTTGAAGCTCCCAAAAGTTTGAAGTACCAATCAAGTTCCGTCGAGCCCATGAGACCCATAACGATCCTCCTGACTTGAACAGCATCCAGATTAACTTGATGCACATAATTTTATTCCATGGAACTAACCTTCTCAATCCCAGCCCTCCCGAATCTTTGGGAGTACATACGACTTCCCAGCTTACTTTGGCACCTCGTGCTGCCCGAGTTGTACCCTTCCAAAGGAATGCCGCACACATCTTCTCGATATCCTCCAAACATTTGACTGGTAAAAGAAAAACAGAAGCCCAGAAGTTCACAATTGAATAGATAACAGATTGGATTAATTGTAGTCTTCCAGCGAAAGACAAAGCTCTGACTGTCCAAGAGTTAAACTTCCTAGTAATTTTTTCAATTAATGGAAGAAAATCCTGTGCCGACATCTTTTTTGAAGACAAAGGTAAACCCAGGTACTTGACTGGAAGGACACACACACTCACTCCAAAAGATCTTGCTAACTGTTCCTGCGCATTTCTATTTCCTCCATCGATGAAAATGGCCGATTTTTCTCTGCTAATGCACAGCCCTGAAGCCAGGTGGAAAGCCTGTAAGATATCAAAGATACTATTAAGAGAGTTCTCTTTGCCATCGAAGAAGATTAAAACATCGTCTGCGAAGCTGAGGTGAGTAACGAGTGGGGCATCGCACTGTGGGTGAATCCCAAACCTCCCATCCACAACACCTTTGTCAAGCTTCTTAGCCAGAATGTCCATAGCTAATAAAAACAGAAGAGACGATATAGGGTCACCCTGACGAATCCCTTTTTTGCCATAAAAATACCCAGATAACTCACCGTTTACAGATATACTGTAAGATGGTGTTTTAAAGCATTCGCAAAGCCAATTGATGAATACCTCCGGGAGCTCAAAAGCGGTGAGAATATTTTGTAAGTAGTCCCAGTCCACGTTGTCATACGCTTTCGATATATCTATCTGCAGACATCCCCTGGAGACCGGGCCGTTACGATGGAAGTCGTTGACAAGCTCAGAAGCCAGGATCACGTTCTCACACAGCAACCGTCCCTTAACAAACCCAACTTGATTTCCCTGGACCACTTCCGGAACAAACAAGTTCAATCTTTTCTTTAAAATGCGGGCAATAACTTTGTAAACTGTAGTGCAGAGCGAAATGGGCCTGAACTGCGATAAAGAATCCGCACCATTAACTTTTGGGAGCAAAGCTATCGTTGTGGCGTTGAATTTTCGGAGCATTCGTCCGGAGGTGAAGAACTCTTTTACCGCCGCTAATGTCTCCCCTCCCACGACGCTCCAAGCATCCACAAAGAACTCTTTTGTCAATCCATCGGGACCCGGAGCCTTATTCTTAGGCATCTTAAACAAAGTCTGCGTGATCTCCTCGTTTGTTGGAATTGCCGTAAGTTTCCTGCCCAACTCCTCAGAACATCTAAACGACTGGATCTGTTTAATCTCCGATACTGACAGAGGCTGGACTTCAGTGTTTTTCTTTCCCAAAAGGTCAGAGAAGAACTGAACAATCATCGACTTTAGTTGAGGCAAGTCACTGATCTTTTCATCATTTTCATTTTTCAAATACCTGATTGCATTCTGGGCCTGGTGAGCTAACACCATTCTGTGGTAATAAGAAGTATTAGCGTCTCCCTCACTGAGCCATCTTACTCGCGACTTCAATTTATAAAATGTTTCCTGCGCCTTTGCGAACAGATTCCATTTCTTACGTGCCAAGAACTCCTGTCTGAACAAATTCTCAGAAGGTTGAGAGAGGAGGTTGTTTTGAATCACTTCCAACTCCAGCAACGCCTCCCTTGTTCTCTGCTGAATATTACTGAATCCCTCTCTGTTCATCTTTCGACAAGCCTGCTTAGCTTCTGATAGTTTCTGTCCCAATGTAAACAACTTTGAACCCACCAAGGTTGGTTTATTCCATGCTTCATTAATTTTCGAGATGAATGCCGGATGTGACGAGATGAACGGAAAGTACATGAAACTCTTTTTAGATGTGTAATTTCCTGTTGTTGTCGTGACTACAATCGGAGTATGATCTGAAGTACCGGGAGAGTCAAACACAGCGAAGGAGTCCGGAAAAGCAAGCCTCCAATGCTCATTTGCTACCGCTCTGTCTAATTTCCTAGCAGTAGAATCGACTTGTCCTCCTTTTGTCCATGTGAAAAAATTACCCCTCATAGGTAAGTCTTCCAACCCATTATCATCAAAACAAGCTTTTAGAGTAGCCATACCTCTTAGTGGGAGGTCAGATGTCTGAGTAGAGTAATGCTCGTTTGCATTTAGAATCTGATTCATGTCCCCTAAAACAAGCCACGGGAGAGACCTTACAGGGGAAGAAGAAGAAATGATTGAAATTTCTTCCCAAAGAGCCAGACGTTGACCTTCCGTATTGAAACCGTAAACGAAACCCACAGAGAAGGATTCGCACGTAGCTGGATCAAACACACTGCAGAAGACCATCTGCGCAGATCGTTTCATGACAACTACCGATAAAGAAGCCTCCCATACTACCCAAATTCTTCCCAACTCTGAGTGTTCATAGTTACTATCCCATCTCCAAGATGGAAAAACCGCAGATATAATACTACTTGCATTATCCTGTCGGACATGAGTTTCTAAATGCCCCAATCATGGGCTTATTCTTATCTTCCAATCTCTGATTACCTTTGACGAGCTAAGCTATTACATCCCCTTACATTCCAGCAAAAAACCTTCATAATTAATCGTAGGGGTAATGTGAAAGCAAAACTTTCAGAGATTTCCCACCTTCCTCGAGGGAGCTCCTCGAATTTGGTGGTATTTAGCTGCCTGATTAAACTGACTTCCTTTCTTGTTTCCTTTGTTGATTCCAAACTTGGCGTTCTGCATCAATTTGTTCTGAATCTGTTTTTCCTTTTTGAGGGTCGCTTTGCTTGGAGTGAAGTCTTTTGTTTCTTCCGTCTCCTCATTATCCTTATTTACCTCCTGAGTCTGAGCTTCTATCTCCTCCGGTGCTTTCTCAGACCCAACCTCTGAATTTGTGTCTCTTCCTTGAATAATCACTTCCGATTCCCGTTCATTAATCCCACCAGTTGTAGGATTCGAGATTGGCTCTACCGTTCTCTTGTTTTTTCCTTGCGGTGGAACACTCTTCGCACGGACCCGACTCCTAGACCGAGAACGTACTTTCTTCACCTTTGTCGGAGAGTTTATTGGCTTTTCCTGAACACAAGGGATAGAACCCTGTTCTCCCATTTCCTCCGAGTTGCATAGATTTATAGTATTAGTTTGTACCTCTGCTTGAGAGACCTCTTTCTTCAACAACGTCTTCTTCATCAATGGATGGGGACACCTGTTTAGGAGGTGGCCAAACTTATGGCAGTTGCAACATTTTGGAGGAAGTCTTGGATATTCAACTGCCACACGAACTGAATTACCCTGTGAGTCTCTGACTATGACCACTTCCGGAGGCGCCACATCCAGAGCAATCTCGACCTTTACTTTCGTAGCCCCGAAATGGAATGGAGGAAGACGAGATTTTTCTGTATGTAAAGGTTCTCCTATAGCACTCGCCACAACGCTTATGCCATCTAGCGAGTATAATTGTGGTGGTACATTCATGAGAATTGCCCAGGTAGGAGCTGTTTTTAGTTCCACCATTTCTAATGTTCCATCCGCAGACCAAGGAAATACTGAGAAAGAGCAGTTTCCTGCTTGCCAATAACCAACCTGCAGTACCCAGTCCCTGGTGGTAACGCAAGGAATGAAGATGAGACATGTTGTTTGAGAGAGAGCTCGAACTGAAATATTACCAGATTTTCCCCAAACCGGGTTCAAATCGTGGTAGATTTTTGACGGCGGTGGAGCGAGACCATGAAACTGGGCCACGATGTGTCCCTTCCAGAGGTTGGCAGTCTGTAGGAGAACCGACTGAGGAGCTTGAACGACTGGGATTCCATTCTCCACGACGAGAGGAGATGAGATTTTACGAAGATTCCTGAGCGACGATTTGAACCTGTCCGCATACGAAGGGGCCGCTGCAGACGGAATCGACTGAGGAATCGAGGATTGGATCGGTGATGATGACTGGGAATTAAATCCAGATGTGAGATCTGGGACGGTGACGGCGCCTTCCGGCGGAGCTGTCGAAGTCGCCATCCTAGAAAAGGATAGATAAAATATGTCACCTCGTGGTGATCATAATTCATACGAGTACGTATGTATATATATGTATATAAAAGAGAAGCAAAGTATAGGAGCATCTACGATACATACCTGATGACCTTACGGAGGAAACAGAGATGACTGCAGTGATAATCAATCCGCTTGGTATCGGCAACAGCCTGCTCACGGGTTTCGCTATCGGGAGTACTAAATCCTAATGAAACCGTCATGAAACATTGTACAGTATTTGAGTCAGCTTCTTGTGCACACTTACTTAACTTGGAAACACAAGAGATAAGCAGTAGAACTCACCGTTCTCGGTGATATAGATCAAAGGGTTACGGTATTTGGTTTTGAAGTGGTCCATGACGTAATAATACCCTTGAGATAGTAATAGGCGTTGTCGCCGTTTTTTTCTTCAACAAACTGAGAAAGGGAAGCAAACATATACATATCAATCAGAAAAAAAACAAAATAATAATAATAATGAAAGAAAAATAATAGGGGTGGACACGCATATACCAGTGGACCAAGATTTTCACCACGTGAATTATTATCTGTAAACACAAGGATGAAATTGTTTATGGTCAATCACAAAGTATATATATGTTGTACGGTACAACTTGTACCTAAAAGGAGTTAGAAACTTAAGGTTGTAACTATAAGTGGAAACAAAGTAGTACATGTAAGCTTTGCGCCTGGGTCCATCATGGCAGTGTGTATCTCTGAAGGATATGGGTTAGGTTTTGGCTGAGCGTACTGAGTGGTGTAATAGTTGAGACCAAGAAAATCATATGAACCCGCAACGCGTTCAGCTTCTTCTTCCGTGAAGTTGGGAAGCCGACTACCCACATTTGCCTCATAATGTCTGGGTATCTACCCTTTGTTAGCGGCTCCATGAACCTGATGGATGTACTTTCATAAAGAAATCATTTCATTTTTGTGAATATTATAATACATATATATACCATCCCAAGAAGAATTCTTTCATCCTCTCAGCTGCATCTTTGCTGGCTTGAGTGTCATCATATGGAAGAAACCATCTAGTATCATCACTGGTCCGATCTTCCCTCCTTGGAACTGTTGCCATGACATATGCAATGATATGAATGGATTCGATTAGTATTAGATATGTAGACTACATGCACCTATTTACAAACGGATAAATACTCACCTTATATTTTGTCCTGTAAAGATGGACCACCTCAGCATGAGCAAGAAGCTGATTGTTCCAATAAAACTATAAAAGATATATATATCAACATACGTATATGATTTCATAGATATATAGGGAAAAAGTTTAAGGTTTAATTAATGATATTTTATCTAATTTAATTGAATATCATTCCGAAATCTGTAGTTCGTATAAACGCTGAAAAACAATAGAAACGTCATTTTCCAAGTAAACGTATACAGCCAGGAGTTGTACATGTATCCATGGATCCTTTATTCTCAACAAAGGTGATGCCTTTGTTTTTTGAGGTTTCTGCATATTGATGTGGTCCAACAAACCATATATAGTTGATAGTATCTTTATTTTTATATTTTCTTCTTTTTTAACCAATGTTTTTAGGAATATCAAATTCTGCAGTATTGTTTTTTGTTACTTTTTTTTCCAGTTTCTTGTACAATAACTACGTATTATTACTTCAGTATATTAAATGATGCTGGCTATAAAGCCCAACCTACAAAGTCCGAAGCTGCTACATATACAGAAAAGCGTCAAATTGGAATTCGGTCCACAGACCACAGACACACGTATACACACACACATATTAATTCTAGTTTTCGTTGTGTCTAAAATTTTAAGATGAACACGTAGAAAATATAGACGTAGATATATCAACACCATAAATTAAATGCCATACTGATTACGCTGGACTTAACTCGGTACAAACAATCAAAACTTTCGCTTTCCACAAAATCACGAGAATAAGTCCATGCTATCCAACTTTTCCATTAGGAAAATTATGAATTATAACAATAAAAGTAACAAAATCGAAACATAAGGAGTGATTGGGCAGCGAAAACGACAGGTGGGCCATTAAGATATCCATCTGATTAAGAAGCTTGCCAATCAAAACACTAAGAAGAGGATCATCTTGAAGAACTCGACCAATGAGAATCGAGATAAGAACTCTACATGGCCCTCGCGGCAAGCATAAACAACCAAAAAGTGAACCCAAATTCAGCTTTAATCACACTCCCAATATACAAAAAAGAAGGAAAAAAAAAAGTTCACATCTAGTGGGACATGTACAAGATTACAACACCGCTAAACTTAACCCCTCGTTACCTCATAAAAACAAAAGGTAGTCTCCGTTTTTATAGCCACTTCTCGATAACTGAAACCTTTGAAGAGAGAACCCATCGTTCGATAAACATTCTTTTTGCAAGTGAGACTTGACAACTAGTTTTTACTCAAAAGTAAAGGTTTCTTCCCGTTGATGGTGATAGATATAGAGTTCATAACATGATGAAAAGTCTGGCTAATGCGGTTGGAGGAAAGACGGCGAGGGCATGCGACAGCTGCGTGAAGAGACGGGCGCGTTGGTATTGTGCAGCTGACGATGCTTTCCTTTGCGATTCTTGTGATGGTTTGGTCCATTCAGCGAACCCTCTTGCCCGTAGGCACGAGAGGGTTCGCTTGAAATCCGCTAGCGCCGGAAAGCATCGCCACACCTCCTCCTCACCACCTCATCCAGCCACGTGGCATAAAGGATTCACACGTAAAGCTCGGACACCACGCGGGGGCAAGAAGAGCCGCCACACGATGGTTTTCCATGATCTTGTCCCGGAGATGAGCTCAGAGGATCAAAGCTATGAGGTGGAAGAGCAGCTCATATTTGAGGTGCCGGTGTTGAACCCAATGGTTGATGAGCAATGCCTAAATGAATCTGTGGAGACAAAGATTGAGTTCCCGATGATGCCCGTATGTTTCAAGAGCAGCGAAGAAGAAGACGACAACGCTGAGAGTACTTGTCTTAATGGTTTATTTCCGACCGACATGGAACTGGCTCAGTTCTCAGCTGATGTGGAGACTCTCCTCGGTGGAGGGACAGATCGAGAATTCCATGACGTCGAAGAGCTAGGGTTAGGCGAGATGCTAAAGATCGAAAAAGAAGAGGAAGAAGCCGCAACAAGAGAAGTGTGTGATCTAGATGACGTTGATGAGACTTCTCCATTTGAAATAAGCTTTGATTACGTCTACTCACACAAGACGGCATTGGACGAAGAAGAAGAAGAAGATGAGAAAGAAGACGTGATGAAGAGTGTAATGGCCGTGGAAGTGAACGAGATGAGTGGTAGGATTAAGGAAGAGAAGAAGGAGAAGGTTCTTATGCTTAGATTGGACTACGAAGCGGTGATTTCAACTTGGGGTGGCCAAGGAACCCCATGGACCGCCCTCGAGCCCCCTGAAATAGACCTCGACATGCTCTGTTTCCCAACTGATCATTCCATGGTATGTATACTGATTCACTTTTTTTTTTCTTACATACAAGTACAACCGGTGTTGTTTCATGGTGGAAATTCAGACTAATCCCAAAACGTATAAAAAGTCATATTTTATTGTAATTCAGGGACTGGTCTCAAAGTACTAGAACAATTTTTTTATATATATCAATAGACCACACCGCTGTTATATATAATTATTTAATAAGGTCATAAAAGAAAGCATCGTCTTTAATTAACAAAACTTATTTGGTGAATAATTAGGGTGAAAGTGGAGGAGAGTCTTATCAGCACAACCACTTCCGCAGCCTAGGGTTACGCATGGGAGAGGCTGGGGATGGAGGAAGAGAAGCTAGGGTTTCAAGATACCGAGAGAAAAGGAGGACGAGGTTGTTCTCCAAGAAGATAAGGTACGAGGTACGAAAATTGAATGCTGAGAAAAGGCCTCGAATGAAAGGAAGGTTCGTGAGGAGATCTTCAATTGCTTCTGCTCACTAAGAACTTCTTTATTAATTAATTATACATATTCACTGTGCTCTCTTCTTACTACTTTGTTGCTAATTTTTGGTGATTGTTAGCTTTATTTTTCTGCAATGTTAGAAATTTTTGCACGTTTTGTGAGCTACGTTATGTAAATATAGTCCGATGTATACGTATATGTAAATATATCACCAAAAATTTGACTATCTTGTAAGGACTTATTTATATAGTCGATGTAACGTGAATTTTGATTGTTTTTGTTTTTCTGATGTTGTCAACTACGTGAATTTTGATTGCTATAGCAAAGCAAAACATATGGGTGTCACAAATACATTAGTTTTGTTTGGCAGGGCTAAAGTTTTCATCACAATCTATCAAATTTAACAACATATATAATGTTTTAAATTGTTTACATCAATGGACAATTTACTATCCTCAGTCATACTTTGTAAATTTCATAACAAATACGAGAAGTTTTACAATTCAAAATTACTTCTTCTTTTTTTAATTCCTAGCTAATTATGAAATCCTAATCAGAAAGTATACAAACAGCTGAACAGATTTCGAAATATCACATTGATGTTTTGATTTCTAAAATCACAACTGAAATCCTATGATTCCAAAAGTACTAGATTAGAAAGTATAAGTTCTTTTTTTTTAAAAAAAACTAAATGATTTGGCTACAAAGACTTCTGGTAGAAATTGGGTTTAACTCTCAATATGGTTTCCAATTTACTGTGATAACAAGTTTACATTTACAATTGGCAAAAATTCAGTGCAACATCCAAGAATAAAACACATCAAGATTAAGTATCATTTCTTCAAAATGTAGGACAAAAATGCTTATTCAACTCAAGTGTTGCTAAAGAGAGTTTAACTTGCAGATGTTT
>VHIU01000331.1:0-48461 GCA_010577795.1 Isatis tinctoria | reverse complement strand
ATGAGAACCAGAAGTGGTCATCCATGCCTAATCTCCTAGCTTACATTCCAGGGGATGCTCCGGGTTGGCTATTACCTCTGGTTGTTTTTTGTCCTGTTTATAAGTAAGGTTTTGCTTGATTTAATACCAAATTCTCTGTAGTATTTCCTGATATTTACTCTCATATGACTATAAGTAAGTTAGCGTTGTGAGGGTGATTTAATACTTAAATCTGGTTTAACATTGTTGTTGCTGATCAGGCATATGCTTACGATAGTCGACAATGAGGAGTTTTACGAACGAGAGAAGCCACTGTCGCTACAAGATATCAGGTTGCTTATCATTATTCTCAAGCAAGTAAGTGTTTTGACGGATTCCATTAAGTTGTCTTGTAACTTTGACGTGAAGAGTTTTGGGAGATATGATTGAAGACACTTGCATGAAGTTTAAACACACCACACAAAAATTTAAAAACGCGAGTAGCTAAGGCCTTAGATGGCTACTGTAATACAAAATTTTGTAAGCTAGATTGGCTTTGCGTTCTCATATGGTTGCGTTTTGGCAGTGGTTGTTAAAATTTCTGCCTATATATATGTTATAGTTTCTGTTGGGCTCACCAAAAAATGGCATCTAATGTACCATGAGTTTAATTTTCCAATTGCTTCTGTGTATGATGGCTCGTTTTTTCCAGGCTTTATGGCAGTTGCTATGGGTGAATCCACTTACGCAACCTAACACTGGGAAATCTGTTTCCAACGACCTCTCAAAGAAGAACCCGGTTGGCTTGATTCAGAACAGGGTTGGGGTTGTAGTCGCCGAGTTACTTTCACAGGTAATTATTCATTTTATGGCGGGATATTTGGGACTATAAGTCAGTATAACTTGGCAAAAGGTCATTGGTCATTTTATTCTCTTTGTCGATGAAATCTTTCCGCAGTTGCAAGATTGGAACAACCGGCAAGAATTCACTTCCTCGAGCGATTTCCAAGCTGACACAGTCAATGAATATTTTATCTCTCAGGTGACTGCACACTTCAATTTCGTTTAATGCTTGTTTATCTATCATTTTAAATTAATTTTGGTCTTAATTGTTCCCTACCGTTCCTGATATTGTTTTCCTTTCTCCAGGCCATAACGGAAGGTACAAGAGCCAACTACATACTGATGCAAGCTCCTTTCCTGATTCCGTTTACATGCAGAGTCAAAATATTCACAGTGAGTGGTTGTTAGGATGTGTATCTCTGGCGAATGCTAATTAACAAATACTTGCATTAGTGATCTGGGTAAATGGGAGTAAAAACCATATGTATTCGTTCACTGATTACTTCGCTACGGCTGCATTATTTTGCTGGACATCATTTGTAGGCACAATTAGCAACGGCGAGGGAGAGTCATGGATCTCAAGGCATTTTTGCTCGAAATCGGTTCAGAATACGAAGAGATCACATCTTGGAAGATGCTTACAATCAAATGAGTGCATTGTCAGAGGATGATCTCCGGGGATCGGTGAGTTCTGTCTCTTGGCTGATTATTGTCTTCAAGCAATTGCTTGTTCACAATTGCAACAGATGCATATATTCTTTTCCGTGTCTCTGATTTGATTTTCTTTTGTGATACTTATAATGCAAATAACTACTGGTTGTAGATTCGCGTGACTTTTGTAAATGAACTCGGAGTTGAGGAAGCTGGTATTGATGGTGGTGGCATTTTCAAAGACTTCATGGAGAAAATTACACGAGCAGCCTTTGATGTGCAATATGGGTTGTTTAAGGTCGCATGTCTAATTTTTCTCACTCAAGTTTTTGTGGATTTCATAATTTACCACACTTCATCATGTTTGCACGTAGTCTGTCCTTTTTTTAGTAATCTTGTTCATGCTTTATTTCAGGAGACCGCTGATCACATGCTTTATCCTAATCCTGGATCAGGAATGATACATGACCAGCATCTCCAGTTCTTTCATTTTCTCGGCAGTCTTCTCGCAAAAGTATGGTATTTGATTGGTGCCTTTGATGCGAAAGTCTTATAAGTTACCGTCCTTCTTGTAATTCCTCTCGCCATGTATTGATGTTACCATAGAAATTTTATCTAGCTTAGCCTTTTTTTGTCTTTATTGAAGTTGATTTTCCATCTGTTAAGATAAGACTCATGAAACTGTTTTTCCCGTTATGTTGTTGCAGGCTATGTTTGAAGGGATTCTGGTTGATATACCATTTGCAACGTTTTTCCTCAGCAAATTGAAACAGAAGTACTGTAAATCTGATTTCTACATTCAACTTCCTGTCATTTGATTTGTTTGTTAATCCCGCTAGACCTTGTGAATACGTCGTGAAACTTCTATATTTCGTTGGCTTAGGTACAACTATTTGAACGATTTGCCTTCTCTGGATCCTGAGTTGTATAAGCATCTTATATTTCTGAAGGTGAGTTTTACTTAACATTCTATTTTCCTGTTGTTTTGTGGAACCGGGAAATAGTTGTTAGCATATAGATGTGCGTGAATGCTGAAATCTGTTTGTCTTCCTGGAAGGATTTTTTATGTTCCATTGAGGTTTTTTGTATCCACTTTTGTATGTATTACAATCATATTATGATACTTGCAGCGTTATAAGGGTAATATCTCAGAGTTGGAGCTTTACTTTGTTATTCTCAATAATGAATATGGAGAGAGGACAGAGGAAGAGTTACTTCCAGGGGGCAAAGACATGCGAGTTACAAATGAGAATGTCATAACTTTCATCCATCTGGTTTCCAATCATCGGTTGAATTTTCAGGTACCAGGGAACCACTTTTTCCTCTCATTTATGTTAGCATACTTGAGGTAACCCACACTTTTGATATCATCCCATCTTTCTGTTGCAGATACGGCAACAGAGTTCTCATTTCTTGAGGGGGTTTCAGCAACTCATTCCGAAAGAATGGATCGACATGTTCAATGAACATGAGCTACAGGTGCCAATGGATTACTATGCTCTGGATGATTATAATCTTTTATTTTTCTTTATTATTACTGCTTTGTTAGTTACTTAGTTGTTTACCTTTTGTGGGGTTTGGTAGCAGGTTCTTATATCTGGTTCAGTTGATAGTTTGGATATTGACGACTTGCGTAATAACACTAATTATGCGGGAGGCTATAACGCTGTGAGTTGTTTTCTTCGGTGGCAGCCGAAATGCCATTCATAATGTGATTGGGATATTATTACTGTATATGATAACATCGATGTGTTCTTGACAGGGACATTATGTGATTGATATGTTCTGGGAAGTTATGAAAAGCTTCTCAACCGAAAACCAGAAGAAGTTCTTAAAGTAAGTCAAGTTCACCCTTACTACAACCTTCGTTACCCAATTATCATAAGAGGTAACTAAACAAATATCATCTTTGTTTCCAGATTTGTGACGGGATGTTCGAGGGGACCACTGCTCGGTTTCAAATACTTGGAACCTGCATTCTGTATACAGAGGTAACCTGACACATGAGTCTTAATCGTTTCTGACTTTTGAAGTGCTTCGGGGCAGCAACACAGTCATTAAATATCCATCTGTCGTTGGGACTGTGTTTCAGGGCTGCCGGTAGCGCGAGTAATGAATCAGTTGATAGACTTCCGACATCAGCCACTTGTATGAACCTTCTTAAGCTTCCGCCCTATCAAAGGTTTGTAAGTCTCATATAACGCATCATCATCTCCTTTGTTTTTTTTGGCCCATTTCAAGAAAAAAACTTCATCATTTGTCTCGAATATCTTAGCTTGCAACTTGATGCTTGTATAATTGGAGAAAGCAAATTAAACATCTCTTTGCCAATGATGCAGCAAAGAGCAACTTGAGACGAAATTGATGTACGCCATAAGCGCAGAAGCGGGTTTTGATCTGAGCTGAATAGCTTTTATGTACTCGGAGAAGAAGATGAAGACAAAAGGGGCGATTAAAAGAAGAAGGAGAAGAGGAAGAATCAAAAACCCATTTCTTGGATGTGGAAATAATTGTAGGGTGGAGGTGGAAGAAAAAAATCAATTGGGTGGGTGAAAAAATCCGTTTTGTATTTTTTTTTATGTAATATTCTAGGATGTTTGGTAAATATATCTCGAGTGCATAATACATAGGAAAGAAAACGTGACATTTTGGTTGGAGAATAAGCGAACCAAGTCAAGTCATCATCAGATTTGAAAGCAAACCGAAAGAAATCACACAGCCGAACAGAATCATACAAATAAAATGGTGACGAACTTATTTTACCTCTCCCCCATGTGTTGTGAATCAAGTTTACCTCCAACATTTACAGCTAGATAATTTCGTATTTACCTAGAAAACTATCTATCTGTGAGGTCACTGTTTGTTATCTCCTCCTCCTATTGAAGTCTAAGGATCATTCATTCTTTTCCTTCGCTCTTTCTCTCTATCTTATGTTTTCTACGATTCCTTCCTTTGTAGTTTGTACTGAACTTCTCAAGTTCATTCAATAGGTCAACATATTATAGATCTACATAATAAAACACAAATATTTTATTTTACCAAAACACGTTTTATTTGTCGATTAATTTACCTTTATTTTTATTAAAAACGAAAGATAATCCAACGCACCTAACCCACACGTCGCAAACACGTTCTTTTAATCCTGGCCTTTCGTTTTAGTCAAACTAAAACTATTTGATATATATAGAGAGAGAGAGAGAGACGAAGGAGAATATTATCTGAAAAAAATGGAGGAAGCAAAGGGACCTGTGAAGCACATAGTGCTTGCTAAGTTCAAAGATGACACAAGCCCAGAAAAGATCGAAGAAATCATCAAGGCTTTCGCTAATCTCGTCAACCTCATCGAACCTATGAAAGCTTTCCACTGGTAATAATAATAAATCTATCCTCATTTCCCCTTTTTTTTTTTTTGTTTGTTCCAGAAATTATGCTGATCCTTCACTATCGTGTTCTGATTTGTTATCAAGTTAATAGTTTAGGTCTGAACATGCTCGTGTTTCTTAGTTTTTATCATCTACTAAATATGATTTTCGATAAGGTTATGCTAAGTAGCAATTGAAGGAGAATTGAAAGCAAAATTTGATGTACAGATTTGTGGGAATATGCTATCTTTGTCTTTACTGATTTTCTTGGCTCTGTCTCTGTGTGTGGGAATATGCTATCTTTGTCTTTACTGATTTTCTTGGCTCTGTCTCTGTGTGTAGGGGAAAGAATGTGAGCATCGAGAATCTGCATGATGGTTTCACGCACGTCTTTGAATCCACATTTGAGAGCAAAGAAGGTGTAGCAGAGTACCTTCCTCATCCTGATCACGTTGAATTCGGCAAATTGTTCCGGGAGAGCTTTGATAAAATATTGGTTTTCGACTACATACCTACCTCTGTGTAATCAATCATCTTCCAGCAGCAACTTTCATCATCTTCCATCTTTTTTCTATTTTATTCTTCCTGCTCGGTGTATGCCTCTTGTTGTTTCATGTTCTGAAATAATGTGTATTCGTTTTGAGTAATAAATAATGTGGATTCGGATACTTTGTGGTCTCTTTATCTCTTGTTATTTAGTATCAATAAATGGTAATCTCCTATATGTAAAAACAATTTGCGGACAAAACCAGGTTCTTTGATTGTATATGTAATATACTACTGTTTGATGTCGTCGGGTCTATGAAGGGAGATCGAGTCAATCCCTTTCTCACATCATGTTCGAGATGACAAGAACAATGCCGCATATATATATTCTGAAAATCTCCACTGTTCTTCACACCTGAAGGGGTCAGCTTTGACATTCGCCAGATCATCTTGACTTGTCGTGGATCCTTCCATGGCTGCTGAAACCTTGATGTTCAGCCCTGCGCCATCGCCTGACGCTAGGTTCTGCTTAGCTTCATTGAGATTGCTGATTGCGTTCTCAATGGTTAACAATTGTCGGTTTTGCGGAGAGTACTGCTAAAGTAATTCCTTTGTGACTTTGTCACTCGGAGAAAATGATGAAGACAAAGGGGTTATTGATAGGATAAGGAGTATAGGAAGAATTGATAATACGTTTCTTGTGACGCAAGAGAAAGCCATTGCCTTGATAGCAAAAAGAGTGATTGTTCCTCAGCAATCATATAATATATAAGAGACTTTTTCTCTCTATTTAGGATTTTGAAGAAAAAACAAATCAAATAAAAACTAAACTCATTGAGTTGATTGTGTAACACACTTTATATTTAGGGACTTTTAATACTTTTACAACAAAATTAGTAAGAAGTATCTAAACTAGCTATCGCTTGCTAATTAATTCTCTCTAGTTTCATCATGTTTCTTTTTCTTTTGGTAAGTTTATATAATTATCTAGTTCAACAAGAGGGAAGGAGATCTTTGCGTGTATCACTCACTACTGTATCAGACTATATCAGTATCACCAATGTAATGTATTTTTAGTTAGTTGAAGAAATTTTATTTCTAAAAATAAACACTTATTTGAATTGAAGAAATTTTATTTCATTGAAAAGGAAAATGTTTACTACAGAACAAATTCCATTTGCAACAATATTAAATTTTCCAAATTTAAGAAGATAATAAGTATTAATCTATTTTATATAAAGTAACTACTATTTGGGGGAATTTCAAAAATACACTTTGTTAGATATCACTTTTCATTTTTACACCGTAGGCAAGGACATTTTCAATTTTATACTTCTGATTAATGTCTAATGACAAAAATAACCCTAGCAATTACACAAATCTTTTACTTTCCTTGTTCTCTTCTTCTCGATCTGCTTCCGCCGGCTTCGTCTCACCGTCAAACGCTTCGCCGAAATCTCGCTTCGCCGGAATATCGCAATATCACCAGATCCTTCGCGATTGAATTATCTTCGCCGGATTGAATCATTTTCTGATTTTGATTTTGTGTTCTTCATTTAAACCATAAAGCTTTCGTGATTACTATACAAAAACTCCTCCTTGTTTAATTTGTAACTAGTTTACAGGATTTTGTCCTTCTTTCTTTGATTAATGTATGTCCTCTTAAGAGTCTCCGGTGTCTTTTCTATACTCGTTGAAGTGGCTTGCATTATAATTTGCATAATGTTCTTATAAATATCGATTTGAATAACGAATCCATCAATACAAGCCACAATACAAGCCGTTCATTTGGATCAAACATGTCACAAATTAAGTAGCTAACATTAGCTAAAAGCAACAAGAGAAATCACCAATAAAAGCCACAATCTCCCAATCATCATCCTGAATCCACCAGAACCGGAACTATCGTTACATACCAACTTGTTACAGAATTTGTAAATCATCGTCCTGAATCCACCAGAACCGGAACTATCGTTACATACCAACTTGTTACAGAATTTGTAAGGATTTATAAATAATTTATCAGAGTTTATAAGTTTATAAATCATTTATAAGGATCTTATAAATCATTTTTATAAGGTCTTATAAATCATTTTTATAAGGTCTTATAAATCATTTTGTAATGGTTTATATATCAATCATTTTGTAAGGGTTTATATATCATTTTATAAGGTCTTATAAATCACTTTAATCATTTTACAAGTCTCTGTTTTCATTACAAGTCTGTCATGATATCAAAGAAGATAGTTCGACTATAGATCTTGAGATCCTCATTATTGTGTTGCTGATTCAGGATTAGCATCTATGTCCACACCATGGGAAATGCAACGACCTGACGCACCTCTCGCCCCCTTTTGACATCCTTCCACTTGACATAACTTGGAACTAGAAGAACTCTTATGCTGTGGCTCAACTCAAGGTCAAATTTTGAGGAGATAACCTGCAACCCTTTAAGGCTTTATAACAACCATTTATAAGGCTTTATAACAACCATTTATAAGAGTTTATAAAACCATCTAGCTAAAGAGTTTTACCGGATTCTCAAGTCGAATCAACGTTATCTTGATCCAGAATCTGTCTCCGTGCGTTCTCGTGACTCCACAAGAAACGTCTCTGATTCAGACGCAGACGCCACGACGGATTTGAAGATGATCGCCGATTGCATGACGTCATCAGGTTACGGAAAAGAGTGTTTTCGGATTTACAAGAAGATCCGGAGATCGATCGTCGTCGAATCTTTGGAGCGACTTGGATTTGACGAGAATCTGAGCATTTTAACCTCTTGTTTGAAGTACTTTGAGTAAGTGATGAAGATGCATTGGAGGTTCAGTGGCAGCGACATCTTTGATGAATGATACATGCCCTGCAACAACAGCAACTCTTCTCGTAAGTTAATCCCAATGTGCATTTGGAGATATATTACACATTAATTTACTAATTTTTTTTTTGTCTCCACCAAAATTAACTTACACTAAATTCACTTCATTTGCCTACAAAAGATGATTCTGTAAACACACAATAAAAATAGCTCAAGCACTAACAAGGCGTTGAATCAGCTTCTTTCATAAGCACTGAATCCTACTCTTCTATGACAGTAAAGACTAGTGGAAGGCCGTTTCATGTACATGTCTCCTATAGATCTCGAAACCTATAGCCAAAATTGAATTCATTGGTTAACAGGGGATTACTAGCAAATATATGTTCATTACCTAAGCGCTACATGGGAAAGCTTTATAATCATTGGTAACTCGACATCATAAATAAGGCAGGACGCATATTTAGCTTGTTTAGTGCAAATCTATGGTGTTCATCAGAAACCATTTTTATTAACTAAGCTTATTACTTGCCAACTATCGAAATTATGCACAAAGACTTGTTCTGAGTCGAAGCAAAACCTCTAGAGATTTGGAATTCTAACAAAGGCAAAGAAACAACTTTGTTTATCTCTGTCCATAAAAGCATAGAGAAGCCAGAAGCACCATCATTATAAATTGTAACAAATACCAAGAACCTCCCGTAATCAAAAGGAAAAGAGTTAAAGCACAACAAACTTGAGCCATGGCAAAATGTAAAAACAGCAGGTGCTAACGAGGTCTGCTCAAGCCATTGCAATGAAAGTCATCAGAACACGGATCCCTAGTTATGCCTAAGCTTGCCTTTTTTCCTGAGAAATTAAGTGCTGAGAGACTCAGAAGCTACCTGGATGATGCCCTTGACTCTCCAAACTCCATGCCGGAACACAACGATCTGCGGGTCATCAGGATGCAAGTCCTTGAGTTCCCAACGAATATCCTCTTGTTGGCGTTGTGTTCACTCGACAGCTGGATAGCAGAGAGTGCGCCGGCTGATTCTGTGTCGCGAGTCTGAGTACGACAACGGCGGGGACCGCTTTGCCGAGAGTACGGCGTCAGTCTTCGGCGACGCGGTGGCACGATCGATCGAAGAAGAAGATTATGTTTTTTTTAATTAATTAGATTTTTCTGAGTTAAATTTATCAAGGGTATAATAGACTTTTAAAAGTAAATGTATTTTTGCATAGCTTGTAGGTGAGTGTATATTTGAAAAGTGATAGTTAGAAAGTGGTATTACTGACAATTTCTCTTACTATTTGGCAGGTTTTATCTTGGTGAGGTAAGGTTTAATGAAATGTTGACCCGACTTTGTTTCTTTTAGCGAGAAAGAAAATTACCAAAAGGTCCAAAATAATCAAGTTCATTCATTCGTTTAGTTCAGGCGATATATGTAAATGTTAGGATATATTTTATTTGTCAATTTAATGTTTCTTAAAAAAAAAAAAAAACGAAAGATAATCCTACGCACTAACGCACACGTCGCAAACTCGTTCTTTTAATCTTGGCCGTTTATTTTAGTTGAACTTTTTTTTTCGGCAAAAGCAATTTCACTCTTATCAAACTAGGATTACAAAGTCAAATACAGAACTTGCAAAATACAAATACATTAACAGATACCACATAAAAGTGAAGTTGACGGTGCTTTACGTAACGAAGCCTTACTGGCTAACGGAATACTTAGATACAGAGAGAGAGAGACGAAGGAGAAAAGTATCTGAAAAAAATGGAGGAAGCAAAAGGGCCTGTGAAGCACGTATTGCTTGCTAAGTTCAAAGATGACGTAAGCCCAGACAAGATCGAAGAACTGATCAAGGGTTACGCTAATCTCGTCAACCTCATCGAACCTATGAAAGCTTTCCACTGGTAATAATAATAAATCTATCCTCATTTCCATTTTTTTTTTTTATTCTTTTTGTCCCAGAAATTTGCCGATCCTTCGCTATCTTGATCTGATTTGTTATCAACTTAACAGTTTAGATCTGAACATTCTAGGGTTGCTTAGTTTTATCATCTACCAAATATGATTTTGGAGAAGGTTATGCTAAGTAGCAATTGTAGGAGAATTGAAAGCAAAATTTGTGAGAATATGCTCTCTTGTCTTTGCTGATTTATTGGCTCTGTCTCTGTGTGTAGGGGCAAAAATGTGAGCATTGAGAATCTGCATCAAGGTTTCACGCACATCTTTGAATCCACATTTGAGAGCAAAGCAGCTGTAGCAGAGTACGTTTATCATCCTGTTCACGTTGAATTCGCCAACATGTTCCTAGGCAGCTTGGATAAAGTGTTGGTTGTCGACTACACGCCTACCTCTGTGTAATCAATCATCTTCCACCAGCAACTTTCATCATCTTCGATCTTTCTTTTCTTATCCTGCTCGTTGTATACCTCTTGTGTATCATGTTCTTGAAATAATGATGTTGTTATGATGTTTCTGTCTGTCTCTTTCTTTTTGCTGGACCAGCGATGTGTGTAAACGATCTTGAGTGATACTCAAGTATTTGCTCGTCTTCTTTTATGATTCGAATACTTTGTGGTCTCTTTATCTCTTGTTATTTATCAATAATGGTAATCTTCTATGTAAAAACAATTTGCTGGACAAAAAAACAGGTTCTTGATTGTATATGTAATATGCATGTGTATGACTACTGTTTGATGTCGTCGTGTTTATGAAGGGAGATCGAGTCAAGCCCCTTCTCACATCATGTTCGAGATGACAAGAACAATGCCGCAAATATTCTGAAAATCACCACTGTTCTTCACAGCTGAAGGGTCAGCTTTGACATTCGCCAGGTCATCTTGACATGTCGTGGATCCTTCCATGGCTGCTGAAACCTTGATGTTCAGCCCTGCGCCATCTCCTGACGCTAGGTTCTGCTTAGCTTCATTGAGATTGCTGATTGCGTTCTTATACTGCTCAACGCACGATGTGTATCCTTTCTTCAAAGTGGGGTTAGTTTCTGTCTTGACAAGGGACTGGATCTTCGTCAAAGCTCCCGATGCACTTGTTTCTGCAGAGCCAAAGGTGATCTTTGCAAGCGTTTTAATATCAGCACCTGAGGTCTTTGGGTTGGATTTCATGTAGCTCGAGCAGAAGGACGGGTTTTTCGCTTTCCCGCAAATCGCTTTTATGTCTGCCACTTGTGCGTTCAAGGAGCCAATCATTGCAAAAAGTATCAGACAGGACACGAAAACATTCTTCCTCAGGTATGCTGCCATGTTTAATTGCTTCTTTCTTTCTTATGTTCCTTGGTTCTTTTTATTCAGATTAGTATTTATAGATGCTTGCGATTGATTTCTTCCACTAGAACTATTAATACAAGTTCTTGGACAGGATTTTTGCTGTTTCCGATTCTTAGTTAGACCACAAGTCCTATTACAAGGTAGAGAAAAACTTTGCTATTCTTAGAAATCGTGCAGTGATAAGTTATCTGACTTGTATTCTTCGAAACTTGCTTTCTTGAATTTTCTTCTCCAGGTAGATTTGATTCCAATCATTTTTTTTTTTGTAGTAAACACATAAGAGGTTAACCCAATGGATGATCGTCATAAACTTACAGCAGAGGTAACGAGAGACGAAAGTACTTCCATTCTTGGCGAAAGTTGCAAGACATGGTAATCAGACTATATATGAATTTATGCATATTTTATTGGTTTTATTACACCCAGAGTTACTGACATATAATAGTTTTTGCCATAAAATATATGAATCAAAACGTCAAAAAGTCGGAGAAAACCTTATCAATGTTACACATTCTTTCAAACATCAAATTGCGTGGATAAACGTAAGGGGGCATTGCCTGTCCTTCAAGTAGAGCTTCGCACATAGTTATACTATCGAAGGCTTTAAAAGCCGCCTTACTTGCTAACAGGTAGTCCCCAGAGCTCGCAAACCCTCTAGCTTCCTCGAGGGCTTTAATGGATAATTCATAACCTGTCGCGCAAGACCCATATGGGATCTTGAGGTTTGGATCAGTCGTGGTGCTCGCTAAGCCTTTCGTCATCTCTAGGTTCTTGTACCCCAACGAAACCGTCTTTTGGATGACCATAACGACAAGACCGTGTAAGTCGAGGGTGAACGTTTTCGGGTCAGAGGTCAGCCAAGGGACGCAGAAGTGTTTGTAAATTGACGGCTCTGAGCAGAGTTGGTAAACTAGTGCCTCTGTGACTTTGTCAGTCGGAGAAAAAGATGAAGACATAGGGGTGATTGATAGAACAACGACAAGAGAAACAATCGTAAACACGTTTCTTTTGACGCAAGAAAAAGCCATTTTCTTGGGTGCAGCACAATACTTGTGCGTATTCTAAGATGTGGGGTGGGGAGTGCAGGATCTGGTCGTGATGACGACTTTCTTGTAGTGGATGATTTGTTAGATTGTACCTGTAAATTATTTGCTGTAGAATTTGGTATGTAGATATATTTGATGTAACTGTGGTCTTAACTATATCTTTTAAAAAATAAATGAGAAATAAAAGATAAAAGGAAAGAAATTTCTACAGCTTAATGTTTTCCTACAACCATTTCTTTTCATTTTTGACTGTAGCTTTAAAAATCAATATACAACAAAATTGGTAGTGTAACATAAACTGTAGATAAAATTTAAGATTGTAGATAATTTCAACAGTCCAACCAGTCATCCCTTTACTGACTTGTTGACTCGATTTAAACTGTGAAATAATATTTCATTTTCCATTTTTAGCGCAATAGTTGAATTGACCAGGAAAGTTCTAGATCTCTATATCGAAATTATTTCTAAATGCCAAATTATGATCATCATGTCATTGTTTTGATGGTTGGGAGCTAAAAGAACCCATTCCACATAGTAAATCCGAATAAGAGTATCTGAAATATTTCTTAAGTTTGTTATATGAATTACTCTTGATTTCCGTTAGTAATTTGTCTTTGAGAATTAAATATGCGGACGATTCCATTCAGAATTTTAAAGATCAAACTGTATTGTTACCAAATGGTCAAATTTGCTAGTAGAACCGATACTAGAAAAACCAACAGAATCAACCAAGCACTGAAATAATACTGAGTTTAGTTTACTCTAACAAAAAGGGTCAACCACATTATCGATTAGTTATCTGAACATTTCAAATTATTACAGTACTCGAGCCTAACCCGAAGCTGTAAATCTGTAGAAGATTAACAATAAAAAGAGTGGTGAAACTATATTCTTTCAGCTCATCTCGTATCAACGAGAAAATAAAAATCAAAGGTTTAAACTGAAAAATATAAAACCAAACAAAATGTAACCAGAACAACCCCGGTTTAAGATCTCGATTTGGCTTTGTCCAAACGCGGCTTTCCGTGTTTTTGAATCCACATCCTAGAATAGGCAATCGAATACAAAATAAAGAAAATTAAACCGTGAAAAAGAAAAATCATGAATCTGAACGGAAACCAAAACTAAACCGGAAATATAAAACCAAACAAAATGTAACCAGAAAAACCCCAGTTTCAGATCTAAACCGTGATTTACCTATTGGGTGGGGTTCTTCTACATGTGAATGGGCTTGTCGTAGGTAGCCATGGCAGCTTCCTTGATAGCCTCACTCATGGTGGGATGAGCGTGACAGACTCGAGCAATGTCTTCACTACACGCATCATAGTTGATCGCCAGAACCGCCTCGTGGATCAATTCTCCTGCGTTTGGTGACATAATGTGAACCCCCAAGATCTTGTCCGTGTCTTTATCAGCCAAAATCTTGACCATTCCCTCTGCTGCATCTATGGCCTTGGCTCTGCTATTGGCCATGAACGGGAATTTCCCGACCCGGTAGCTTACACCGTCTTTCTTCAGCTGCTCCTCCGTTTTACCCACCGAGGCAACTTCGGGATAGGTGTAGACAACCCCTGGGACTTTTTCGTAATCCACATGGCCGTGTTTGCCTGCTATAAACTCAACACAAGCGACACCGTCTTCTTCGGCTTTGTGAGCCAGCATCGGTCCTGGAATCACATCTCCAATTGCATAAACGCCTGAAACATTTGTCGAGAATCTCTCGTTCACTAGAATTCTCCCGCCTTTGTCTGTCTCAACTCCGATTTTCTCAAGGTCAAGTCCAGATGTGAACGGGGTTCTTCCTGCTGAGACGAGGACAACATTAGCTTCGAGAGTGGTCTGGCTTCCACCTTCTGCAGGTTCCACTATGAGCTTTACACCATCTCCTGATGAATCTACGCCAACGACTTTAGTCTTGAGCATGAACTTCATCTTTTGCTTCTCTAGTGAACGTTGAAACTGCTTGCGGATTTCACCATCCATCGACGGTACGATATCTGATGCAAACTCAACAACTGTGACCTCTGATCCGAGCCGTCCCCACACAGAACCCATCTCGAGACCGATGTAGCCAGCGCCAATGACGATGAGTTTCTTCGGGATTTCAGTCAGAGACAATGCCCCGGTTGATGAGACAATCTTCTTTTCATCGATGGTGATGCCAGGCAAAGACTTGACATCCGAGCCAGTTGCAACTATGATATGCTTGCCTTTCACAACCGTGTTTTCTCCGTCGATTGTCTCCACAGAGACCTCAGACGGGGACAGAAACTTACCATAGCCCTTAACGTAGTTCACCTTGTTCTTCTTGAACAGCCCTTCGATACCACGGGTGAGATTCTTGACGGCTGTGTCTTTCTGGGCCAACATAGCAGGAAGATCAACCTCAACCGAAGAGACCTTGACACCGTGGTTAGCAAAAACGTGCTTTGCTTCATGGTACATGTGAGAAGAGTGAAGAAGGGCCTAAGATACACAAGGGGAAAAAGAGAGAGTAAATGATGTGTTAACCGTTTCTTCATTCAACAGAAGCTAATTATCAAAGCTTCAGCAGAGTGTGGAAGAGCCTAACACAATCATAAAAAAAAAAAAAAACAAGTGCTAATAGCATCTACCACAGTTATGGTCAACGGAAATGCGAGTTTCATAGAACGTTTGCTTACGTCGAACCTTGAACAAGGAACCAAGAGAGGATACAAATAATCGAAGGCAAATGGTTCCATTTCCGTGGATTCAAGCACATACATAATTCAGTAATACGCGTTTACGTATCCAAAGAGATCTGATCAGCGAATAAGTATCATCACAGAAACAGTTCTTCAACCACCAGCTCAATCTAATCCTCAGTTCGTATAGACATGGATCGAATCTCAATGAATAAAATTCAAATTTGGAGAGGAATGTGTGGAATCACCTTGGAAGGAATACAGCCGACGTTGAGACAAGTACCACCGAGAGCGCCGCGCTTCTCGATGCAGGTTGTCTTGAGACCGAGCTGTGCCGCTTTTATCGCCGCCACGTAGCCTCCAGGACCGCCGCCGATGATGACAACATCGTTCTCGTCGGATCCCGACGAAGCGAAGCCGCGGGATAGGGAGAAAGAGAATCTGAGAGCGTCAGTGGGAGAATTGGAGATGTTTCTGGTGAGAAAGTAGGCCTTTCTCCTAGCCAAGCTCGCCATCGCCATCGTTGTTGTTCTTCTCCTTCCGTCGAACTTTTCTTATAGAGAGAGAGATGGGAAAGAGAGACTTTACTTCTTCGAAAAGTCGAATAAAGACGGAAGCACTAGAAATTAGAAAGGGCCTCTTCCCATTTTTTTTTTTTTAATTCCCTTAGTTTATTACTATTCTTTTTCATTTTCAAAGATCATACAATCAATTAAAGTTTATTAAACGTTACAGGGTAATAAATCATGATAATTGATAACTCATAACTCTAATAATACAGTATGATACACAGGAATATGGACCAACCACTTCATAATGATATATAAAGAAATGAGAGATATCTAAACCATATACAAAGTGAAGATATAAAAGTGATATGAAATAAGAAATGGAGATGAAGATTAGAGAAAGAATGGTCTCTCAAGGCTTAAAGAAAAGATTAGATTCTTTATGAGTAACTTTATAAATAGCCTGGATTTGCCTCTAAACTGAAATCATTTCTGTGTAAACAAGTGCTCAATAATCCTACCGGAGAAATAGCCAAACAAACAGATCAAAAATGGCTACAACACTTATGGACACTTGAACAACAAACACAAGTAAGTCTCTTCATCTTCTCTCCTTTTTTGCCTCCTTTTATTTCATCCGATATCAGAGATGTAAATGTCATCAAATAGTCTTTGCCTTGAGGGGGGGGGTTTATCTCTCCGCTTTCTATCTCCCTCAAGACCACACAAAAAACTTTCATCAATTAATTAGCCTTCTAGCATCGCCTGTAACCTGGCTCGGGCTTCATCAGAAACACAAAACTGTATCCTTCTCCTCTGAGGAGCTGGGGATGATGTGAAGCAGATGACCACCACTGTTACATTATCCGACGAGTCAAGCCTTAACGCTTCCCTTCCAAGTTCCATCGCGCATCTTCTCGGGTCACCGTGCCTCCTCAGCCCTTGCCTGGCGAACGTAACAGCATACTGGCTCGTCATCACGTCCCAAACACCGTCACATCCCATTATCAAGAACTCATCTGCCTCGGTTAGAGTCATCTGCTGAATCTCCGGGTCTGAGATCAGAGGCGACGAAGATTCTCCGAGGGGTGAAAACCTCTTCACTGACCAGTCTCCCAGAGCTCTTGTAACGGCCAGGTCACCGTAGAGATACTCGCCTTCAAAGTACCCTCCTAAATCCTCTACCCGTCTCCGTTCTGGCTCAAATGTAGATTTGTGGTCATAAGACATATCAACAGCTTTTCCTTTCCTGCAGAGCACTGCACGGCAATCACCTGCGTTGGCTACCATTAAGTGCCGTCCGATCACAAGAGCGGTCAAGGCGGTTGTTCCGCACGAGCCACTAACAATGCTTTCATCTTCCATGGCGAGATCAGCTAGCCTATAAGCTTTCCGGTGAGATTCCTCCAGTTCTTGCAAGAAAAGCGTGTTCATTATGGAGGGAGATTCTCGAAAAACAGCGTCTTCAAAGAACAATCTTGTTGCATTCTCTTTGATATACTGTGAAGCCTCAGATCCACCATGGCCATCAAACACACCGTAGAAAGCGATGGGGACCGGAAATCTGACGAAGGAAGACCCAAGATGAGCTGAAAGGTCGTCTATGCATATGTGTTCATCTTCCATGAACTCCCGGTAGTCACCCTTATCCGCATAGCTTCCAGAACTTATCTTGGGGACAAACTCATTAGCAGGCTCTTCAATAGCAGTTGCAGAACAAGTCTTGGCCTGTTTAGGGAAAAAAGGTAACATTCGAGCTTGTTTAGTGTTTAGTAGTTCTTTCTCCTCCAACATTATAAAAACCGACAGAACAAAACAGAGAATTCATACAACAGAGCAGCAAAAGGAAGTCGATATGACACTGAAGAAGACTTTGATCCACGAAGAGCTGAATTCAAAGTCTTTACAAGGAAAAAAGGCGAACTCGAATTGGATTGATAAAGAGAGAAGTAAAATAAAAAACATAACCATAAAAGTCAAGTGTTGACCTTTGTTAAGAATCACAGAGACGATATCAAATCGAAAACCCAAATTCTAATCCATAACTATACGAGAAAGCGGAATTACAAAGAGAAAAAATTCAATCAATCCAATCGAATCCCGAGTTGGAATTCATCGGAGAATCTGGAATGACAGAGGATCCTAAAACAATCAAAAGTAGCGAAATTGAGATTACGAAAAGAGAAAAGAAGAAAAACCCAAATACATACCGATCCTAATAGAGGCGTTTCTTCAGAAACCGGAATCTCAATACACACAGAGTCATGAATTCGAAGTTCGGCAATCTGAAAGTTATTGGGATCTTTGCCGACGGAGAGATGGGACTTGACGTCGATAACGCTGATCTCAGCAGATTCAGCGACCACGTTTTGACTCAGAAGCATCGCTTTTGCTCTTCTAATAAACTGACGCACACATCTGATTACGAGATCCTTCAAAAGACATAGCTGTGTGAAAAGCAGCCATTTTTGGGCCACTGAAGCTTTGCTTGGACGCATTTTAATGTTTTTTTTTTTTTTTGGCGAAATATTAGAGAACTAAAAAAAAGTTTACCTAAATATCTTAACAATATATATAAATATTATATTATGTTTCTAAACATTGTTGTGGTTCACAGATGATACTATGTATATTTGATGACAAGTGTAATTTGTAATAAACTTTATTTAGGTGTTTTTATATTCATGGTAAAAATTATCTTATTGTAATGTTTTTAAATGCATGAACCCCTTGTGTCCTCCAGACTTATCTGTTAATCTGGTGTTAAATATACCAACTAAGACAAAGATTGTTAACACTGTACTTGGCCAATGGTGGTGATTTACACGTGGTAAACATGAGTGCAACCTTTTAAACCACTTGGCCTCTTTACCAATCCACCGCCACCGTATGGTTCTTCACCTCACTTGATCAGCCGAATAAATAAAAATCGTCAAGAGTTTACAAACAAAATAAAGAGGTGGAAGAATGATATTCATATAAAACAATAGGTTAAATAAATAACAACGTTATTAGTTCCGGCCAATCGTTCAAATTTCATTTCATTAACGTGACGTGTTGAATTTCTCATCGCATGTACACACACGGCTATAATTTTGTACCATTTTGTTTATACCATTCATATCCAATAAATTTATACCTTTTCATTTAATTTCAGATTTTAAAACATCAAAAGGCAATGAGTGACGATTACGGAATATCCAGTCAGTTATTCCTTTACAGATTACTCAGTTCATCACGAGACTTATTTGCAGAAACTCTATAAGTCTATATATTAACTAAAAGAGACTTATGAGTACTACTTATGAGAGTCCATAAATGGCATAAAGCAAAGGGAAACGTAGAACGTATTCCAATTACTACGCTGATAATTTTTCCTTGATTTTTCCTATTTTTTTATGATATTCAAATTTAATTTAATAGAGTTTTTATTTTTTTTTTCTGTCGAGTGCATGATATTGGAAGAATGCCAAAAACCTGGCGAAGATACAAATCAAAGAGGACTACTCTGTCCAATATTCCAAGACAGAAAACTGAAATGGAAGTAAAACAGAGGAAATGGGCATCAAAGTCAACCTAGAGACTCTCAACAAGAATACGATTGTGTAAACAACTCTTCAAAAAAAGAACATGCTACTGATATAGAAACGGGAAACGAAAGTACCAAAACGGAACACAGAGTTATCAAGTTTTATGAAGGCTAGGAAAGCATCTTTAAGTTCTTAATAGAGAGGAAAAAAAAAAAAGAGAGAAGATCTTACCAATTTTGCCATTATCGTACCAGTGGTAACCAGCTTCTGCCGCACATCATGGCGTTAGCAGCTTTGGCATCCATGGAACGAATAAACTCAGGAGGCTCTCTTTTGTCCGAAACATAAGCATCGTACGACGTAGCACGTGAGATCGGTATGGAGAGAATGTCACGAGCTACACGGGAGAGGATTGGATACTTTTGGCTCTCCTCTTTCCACCATTCCAATGCTTTGAAGTCCTTGTTCCACTCCATAACCGGCTCTTTAAGATAGGAGTCGAGTTCAGATTCTTGAAACTCTCTTGAAGATCCTGCAAACTTGAGAAATTCTTGAAACAAAACGAAATCCTTGTATGCATCAGGCTTCTTCTTCTCTGCTTCTGCTTCTTCTTCTTCTTCATCATCACCATAATCTTCATAATCATCATCATCTTCTTCTTCAGAGTCAATTGTAGCAACCGGGCATATTGGTTTTTGACAGATATCATTAGCTGCATAGCGAGCATACAGATTACGTAAATAGTCCAAAACAGTTTCAACTTTGAGACATCATCATTGTCTATCTTCTTTGAGCAATAAAACTCAATGTACTTCATCTTGAACCGAGGGTCCAACACAGACGCAGTTGCCAGAACGAGAAACATATCATTCCAATACTTATCAAACATCTTCAACATCTTCTTAGCTTTGCGGAGGAAGTAATCACTGTCAGCACTACCGAGCTCTTGCTTCAACATCACCTTCAGCTCTGCAAGAAGGTGGAAGTAGACATTAGATGTCGAATACCTTTCTTCAAAAAGCTCCTTTGCCACTTTATAGATGCAACCAGTGAGTTTGCAAAAAGTCTGAATCTTTATCCATTCTTCATCAGACGGTTTGTCATACTCATCGTAAATCTCATCCTTTGAGAACGCATCCTCGGTTTTCATCTCCACAGCTTGTTGGAGATGATACAATTTGACATTCCAGTTGGGTGATGAACATCTTCCCCATCCAACCAACATACGAAGCTCCTCATACAGCGACCACCTAAAGCCGCTATACATATCATCAGCCATTAACCGGAAAAGATCAGCACAACAATAGGTTACAAAAACCGGTGGGCTGATCGAACTGTTCCCTTTCTCTTCCATACAGTTCCTGATAGCGTCAACCGTTTTTTCATCGAAATCCTCATGGTTAGACAGTAATATAGTAGAGACCTTGTTCTCAATCTCGAAACTCTGAACAGCGGTCCGAAAATGGTAAATGTAAATGTCATCCAGAGGTATGGACGCGTCGCTAACGTACCCGAGGATCCATTTTCTGACCTTCCAGTTATCGTCAATGAAATGAGCAGTGATACAGACGAAATCCTCGTGCAAGATAGGGCCTTTGATGTAACCTCTGGTCCATTCGTTCCCAAGAAGCACCCATTCATAAGAGAGTGTTATTTTCCCCTGAAAATCCTTGAGAAATTTCTTGGCTTTCTCTTTACGTTCTGCGTGTAGCTTAAGAACTTCCTTCCTAATGCAACTCGGAGTAATTCCTAACAAGTTGGGCATAGCGTTATGACCATCAGTCTCATCCTCCAGGATATCTTCGTCGTCCTCAAAAGCGTCCATAAAATCGTCAGCAGTGTCGTCCACAGAATCATCCGAGTTTTGTTTCTTCCCCATATCTAAAATTATCAGTATTAGAATATCATTATGCACGAACACTTGAGCAAAAAAAAAAAAAAAACAACCTATATCTAGAGTAAGCCCTAGGAATTGGGGATTTCATCCTGAGAAAACAGGGAGACAAAAGGAATGAAAGAGGAAGAAGAATTAATAACCTGAGCCGGAGCCGGAGCCGGAATTGATATCGATATCACTGTTGTCCATCGCAAGGGTTGCTGTTCTGTGGGGGAGACGAAGCGAGTGAGAGGATTTATTTAGGGTAAATAAAAGACGCTTCCGATTTTCAATATTGTAGTAAGATCTTTATTTATGATTTAGGCGGGAATGCTAAAACCACCTACGTGGCATTCAGTTATTGGATTGTTTTTTTATTTTCCGTGGTTGGATTATCGAGACGATGGACCGACGATAGGTGATTAAAGTAGTGGACGGCTGAGATTATTTCCAATAATATGTAGTAGATTTTGTGATATATATAAATACGAATACGAGTGTATATATTGGACATCTATTTTCGGCCCATTTTAATATCTTCCGTCGAAGACAGTTTGTCTAGTCTTAATCTTACGTTCGATACTAATCCATGATACCAGTATGAATTTTTTTTATGACTTTTTAGTACTATGCTATGCTTCTTTCGAAAAAGGTTAAATTTTCTCCAAGTTTGTAAAAGATAATTTTACATTTTGAGAAGTTAAGCAAAAATAACCCTTCAAGAAATGAAATTTTACTGATATAGAAATGAGAGATGAAGGTACTAAAACGAAAAACAGAGATATCGAGTTTCATAAACGCCACAAAAGCAATCTAAGTTCCTTATCAGAAAAGCAGGGAAAATAATGTTATTACCAATTCTGACACATCGTCAAAGTCGTAACCATCTTTTGCTGCACATCATGGCGTTGGCAACTTTAGGTTCCAAGGAGAGAACAAACTCAGGAGGTTCTCTTCTGTAGGAAACATAAGCATGGTAGGACGTGGCTCTTGAGATTGGAATTGAGAGAATGTCACGAGCTACTCGAGAGAGGATTGGATACTTGTGACCCTCTACTCTCCACCAGTCCAAGGCATTGAAGTCTTTGTTCCACTCCATGACCGGTTCTTTGAGGTAGGAATCAAGCTCTGATTCATCAAACTCTCTTGGAGATCCTTCAAACTTGAGAAATTCTTGAAAGAAAGCAAAATCCTTGCAAGCGTCAGGCTTCTTTTCTTTATCCTTTCGTGCTTCCCTTTCTGCTTCTGCTGATGAATCAGAATCATAATTTTCGTCTCTTTCTTCTTGTTCTTCGTCAGAATCTTCTTCTTCTTCTTCATCATAATCTTCTTGTTCTTCTTCATCATCATAATCTTCTTCTCCTCCTACTTCTTGTTCTTCATCAGAATCTTCTTCACCATCTTGTTGTTCATCATAATCTTCTTCATTGTCTTCTCCTGCTCCATCATCATTTTCATCTTCTTCTTTGGAGTCAATTGTAGCAACCGGGCCTATTGGTTTTCGACAGATATCACTAGCTGCATAGCGAGCATACAGATTGCGTAAATAGTCCAAAACAGTTTCAGCTTTTGAGGCTTCATCACAGACTTGGTTCTTCGAGCAGTAGAACTCAAGATACTTCATCTTGAACCGGGGGTCTAACACAGAAGCAGTTGCCAAAACCAGAAACATATGATTCCAGTACTTATCGAACCTATTCAATATCCCCTTAGTTTTGAGGAGGAAGTAATCACTATCAGCATTCTCGAGCTCTTGGTTCAACATCACCTTCAGCTCAGCAAGAAGGTGGAAGTAGACGTTAGATGTCGAGTACCCTCCCTCGAAGAGCTCCACTGCCACTTTATAAATGCAACCAACGAGTCTGCAATAAGTCTGGATCTTTATCCATTCTTCATCAGATGGTTTGTCATAGTCATCGTAAATCTCATCCTTTGAGAACGCATCCTCGTCTTTCATCTCCACGGCTCGCTGCAGATTAGACAACCAGAGGTTCCAGTTGTTAGGTGAACATCTTCCCCAATTAACCAACATACGCACATTCTCGAGCAGCAACCCGCTTAAGTCGTTAAACACATCATCAACCATTAACCGGAAAAGATCAGCGCAACAATAGATCAGAAAAACCGGTGGGCTGATCGAGTTATCTCCCCTGCCTTCAATCCCTTTCCTGAACGAACCCAACGTTTCTTCATCATAACCTTCCTCGTTAGGCAGTAGGAGAGTAGAGACCTTGTTCTGAATCTCAAATCCCTGAACAGCGTCCCTAAAAGCGTAAACATAACAATCATCCAAAGTTACCGACGCGTCGGTAGTGTACCCGAGGACCCACTTCCTGACCTTCCAGTTATCGTCAATGAAATGAGCAGTTATACAGACGAAATCCTCGTGCAAGATAGGCCCTTTAATGTGATCCCTGGTCCAGTCGTGACCGAGAACCATCCATTCATAAGAGAGGGTTACCTTCCCTTCAAAATCCTTGAGAAATTGCTTTGCCTTCTCTTTGCATTCTTCGTGTACCTCCAAAACCTCCTTCTCGACTTGAGAAACGCTAGGACGGAAATTAGGGTTGAGGAGCCGCAGAACCTTTGCAAAGGAAGGGGTCTTAATGGTACTAGGACGAATCCCAGATCGAATGAACGACTTAGCCAAAGCTTTAACACCTTCTTTCTCCTTCTCCTCTGGTGACGGAAGATTATCCCCGACCACCACCTCCTCATCGTCCACGGAATCGTCCAACTTTAGTTTCTTCCTCATTTCTAAAATTGTGGAGGCTATAATCAGTACATATACACATATACCGACACATTCGGATAGATTCACGGACGACGGAAAGCAAATCGGGAATACAGAACAAATCCTAGAAATTAAGGATCAAATCAAACAAAAAGAAACAACGCGAAATCAGTATCTGAACTAGAGCCGGAGGCGAGGCGAGATCTTCTTTATTTTCCATAGCAACGTTGGTGTTTGGGGGAGACGAACGGAGAGAGGATTAGGGTTTTTCCGATTTATGGAAGGAGCGACCAGAGCCGGTCTTGACCACAAGCTGGTCAAGCATCAGCTTGAGGCCAATGCATTTACAAATTTGTTGGGGCCAAATTCCCAAATTATTCTTCAGACCAATTGGTTAAATATCTTAGTGGAATATACTACAAATAAGTATATATGCCTCAAGTTCGAGACTTCTTCAGCTTGTTTTCGAGAATGCATTAACAGTAATTTAATCTAGTGATGACCACAACAACATTTTCTAAAGAAATTTTCGTTTCCTAATTATACTCTCCTTGCTTTTTCTATAGAATCTTTCTTTATACAATACACAAAATCATGTATAAAGAGGGTCAAAAAAAATTTTTCTGCTTCTAGCCTCAAGAAACTCAGAACCGGCTCTGGGAGCGACGTTTCTGCCATATAATGTAGTACGATTTAGGCGGGAATGCTGCTGCAGCTATCCACCTACGTGGCTAACTATCATTGGATACCTTTTTCCTTTTCAGGGATTGGTTATCGAGGCGACGGACCGGACGGTTGAGTAATTAAAGTAGTGCACGGAAGAAGAGATATACGTTCATTATTGGGCTTATGTTTGTGGCCCATTTTAATTTCTTACGTCATAGACAACGTTGCCTCGTTTTCTATATTCAAGAATAGACCCAGTGTACCAATATGAAAAAGAAATTTTATGTTTTCAAAGAAGAAATACTTTGATGGGTTTTTTTTTAAAAAAAAATCGTCAACTTTTCACTGCATCACACTTAGATTCAGATTTCTAGCTCCGAATGTCATAATCTCAGCATTGTCATAGAAAGTTAGTAACCACTCTAGTTGTGGTGATGCAAAAGCTGATTTTTAAACGAAATGGGGGAAGTAGAAAGCTCTACGCTAAAGCTAACAAATGTTGAATATATTAGTTTGAACAATGGTTTTTCTTTCGTCTAAACTTATATTGCTTTCAAGTTTAGTTTTACAGAACATTATACATAACCACAACACAAATGTGATGTGATGGCTCTAATGTTCTCACATTGGTTGGGGTCATTGGTTCAGCTCATGACCTTTTACGATCGAAATCAAATTACTCAAGTGCATCGGTCGTCTCATAAAACTCGTTCCCTGGTTTCCAGGGACAGACTTTGGCAGGGGCTTTAGATCATTGATAACATTTGTTGCCTTGGTGTTATCGTTTGATCAAAGAAATGTTCAAATAAAACGTCACATCTAACACAAAAGTGAACTTGAGAATTTTGATTTATATTTAACAAGGTTCTCAATATTACTGAAATGGAACAACGAAACGAAAAAGAAAAATAAAAACAGAAATACTAGTTTTCACTAAAGCCGCCAAAGTATTCTTACTTGGTACAAACATTTGGCACATCAAAGTCGTGACCAGCGTTTGCTGCACATCATGGCGTTCGCAAGTTTGGCTTTCATGGTGACAACAAATTCAGGACACTCTCTTTTGTCAGCAACATAAGCGTTGTACGATGTGGCACGCGAGATTGGTATGGAGAGAATGTCACGAGCTACTCGAGAGAGGATTGGATATTTTTGGCTCTCTCCTCTCCACCACTCCAATGCTTTGAACTCTTTGTCCCACTTCACAACTGGCTCTTTGAGATACGAATCGAGTTCTGATTCGTCAAACTCTCTTGAAGATTCTTCAAACTTGAGATATTCTTGAAAGAAAACAAAATCTTCGTATGAATCAGGCTTCTTCTCTTCCTTGTACTTCTGTTCTTCTCCACACTTTTTGTTCTCTCCACACTCTTTGTCACCTTCTTCAGCTTCTTCTTTGTCATCTTCATCTTCTTCTTCTTCTGAGGTATAGGAAAGTGGGTCACTTTCATCATCTTTTTCATCTTCTTCTGAGGTATAGGAAAGTGAATCAACTGTAGCATCCAGGCATTCTGTTTGTGGACGGATATCCCTAGCTGCATAGTGAGCATATAGATTGCGTAAATAGTCCAACACAGTTTCAGCTTTTGAGGCTTCATCACAGACTTGGTTCTTTGAGCAGTAAAACTCAAGATACTTCATCTTGAACCGAGGGTCTAAGACAGAAGCAGTTGCCAAAACCAGGAACATATCATCCCAGTACTTATCAAACCTCTCCAATATCTCCTTAGCTTTGCAGCGGAGGTAATCATTATCAGCAGCACTCGTGAGCTCTTGGTTCAACATCGCCTTCAGCTCCGCAAGAAGATGGAAGTAGACGTTAGATGTCGAATACCCTCCCTCGAAAAGCTCCTTGGCCACTTTGTAGATGCAACCAGCGAGTTTGCAGAAAGTTCGGATCATCATCCAGTCTTCATCAGATGGTTGGTCATATTCTTGGTAATACGCATCCTCTGCAAACACTTTCTTATCTTCCATATCCAAAGCTTCTTGTAGACTAGACAAAGTGACGTTCCAGTTGGTTGATGACATTTTCCCCCAACCAACCAACACTCGGATATCCTCAAGCAGAAAGTCCACGTCGTCAGACACATGACCAGCCATCAACCTGAAAAGATCAGAGCAGCAATAGATGCGGAAGAAGCGAGGGTCGATCTGACTTTTTCCTCTCTTTTCTATCCATTTTCTGAGAGCACCAAACGGCTTATGACCAAGATCACCATAGCTAGGCACAAGAACAGTACAGACCTTTTCCTCAATCTCATAATCTAGAATAACGTTCCTAAATCTGTAAACCTGAACTTTTTGCTCTCGTACAAACTCGATAGGAGAGTACCCCAAGATCCATTTCCTAACCTTCCAGTTATGGTCAACGAAATGGACACTTACACAGACGAAACCCTTGTGCAAAACGGGGCCATCTTTGGACGAACAGTCCCATTCCTCGTCATAAGCCTCCCATTCATCATCATAAGCCACAGGGTCATAAGAGAGTGTTAGTTTCCCATCAAAATCCTTGAGAAATTTCTTGGCCTTGTCTTTACGCTCTCTGTGTATCTTCAGAACTTCTCTCTCGACTTGAGAAACGCCGAAAGGCAAGAACGGGACCATGTTCCGCACAAAGGAACGAGGAGGCACACGAGCACGAATGAGCCACTCGGCCACGCCTCTCTTAAATTTCTTATCTTTCTCCGCTTGCGTAGGGATTCGATTATCCACCACAATCTCCTCATTGTCCGATTTTTGTTTCTCTTTCACATCTAAAAATGAATACGATCCATTTTCATCATTATGCGTTCAGAGACACTTTGAACACACACAAAGCTAATAGAAACTGATAAATGAGTAGATATGCAGACAGATCCGAAAATTGGAAAGTTATAATCAAACAAACGGAAAGCGGAGGAGAAGAAAGCCTATAAACTAGGGCTATCACAGAGAGAGCAGAAATGGTAAAAGGGAAGAAGAAATCTGACCTGAAACGGAGGCGAGATCACCGTCTTCCATAGAGGCGTTGCACTGTTTTGCAGGGAGAGAGAATGTTAGGGTTTTCGATTGATGAAGAAGAGATGGTTTAAGGCGGGAATGCTACTGAAGCTACCCACGCACGTGGCTGATCAGAGACGTTGGATGGGACGTTTTGGTAAAGCAAACAGTGGACGGACGCGATTCTTTCGAGGCTGTTACAGTCTAATGTATGGGCCTTCTCTTGCTGGGCCTTTATGGGAGCATTCTATATGCGAATTTTTATTCTAATCCAAGTTCGCTCCTGACTAGTGGCTACTGTTTCAACTTGAGAGTCTCTCCATCTTCCAACCGTAGTTGGTGATTAAAAGCATTGTTTGCTCAAGAAACATCTAATCGAGTGTGGAATTAGGAACATTGATTTTAACTTATCCAACATAATTCCTAAACATGTTACCCAAAAAGAATAAAAAGCAGTGATTCATCTAAATGTCTGTATTTCTCTTTAGGCTATAATTTCAGCATGTGTTGAAAAGAAAGAACGTACATAAAATCATCATTTACCTTTTACTCTGTTCAAAAGATGTTTCGCGATTTATTTTTCCTCCAATTTATTTTTTACATTGAATAGAAATCTATAGAGCATTTTTTTTTGTTTTTAAAATTTTTATTGAATCCATCATATAAACCTTCCTGTGTTTAATGAATGGAAACGACATAAAATATACATGTGAACCCTGAGCATATGAAACATCTCACAATAACATTATCTTCTCCAAATGAAAATCATGTTAAAATATAATTTATCTCAAAAAGGAAAATTAGAAACATAATTTTTGTTTTGACCAAAAAGGGAAAAAGTACTGTATAGGGTTCCTTTTCCTTTTCCAGTTAGCGTTTGTTATAATATTCTTAACAAAGATTAATTTTCCTTTTTTTCTCAATAAATATTCTTTTCCTTTTTTTCCGCTTATAATATTATCTTGAATCCTAATTCTACTTGGAAACAATCTGATGAACCTCTATAAATAAGCGATTACGGGCATCTATTATCACATCACAATATAACCCGTCTTGCTAATTTCTTTGTTACAAAACCCGTTCTTCGACTAGGCTACAATATGGGGAACATATGGGCGACGACATATGGATCTAAGATGCACGCTATCGATCTGAGACAGCTCAAGCCTGGCGAGTTGATGGAAGACGGCGGCATATCAACGTCATGGAGTGTAAACTACAAATCTAAGAAGCACCCCATAGATTCCCAAGTTTTAGGATTGTCACTAGATATCCGACAAATTGAGAGGGCTATTGTGCGGAGTCCTAGCGGCCGTGAAACTCCTTGACAACAAAAGCCCGTAAAGGATAAGAAAGATGGAACAATAGCATTCTTATCCTCCCAGATCCCGGACGCTTGCCTTGCTACTGAAGAAAGATGCAGATCCTTCGTGACTCTCTTCTTGCGGGAGGCAAAGGTCAACGAATGGACTCGGCAACGCATCTTTTCTAAAATCTGCAAAGACTTGATTGATCTTGGAGAAGAAGGGAATAAAGGTTTCTTGGTTGAAGCCGAGGTTGTTGTGAAAGAAACTTTGTGTGATAACAAATTAAGCGCTAGTGATTATGACTATCAACTTGATCAAGATTAATTGCCCATTCTGTCTAGAAGAGTTATCATCAGATCATGGTCAGAGAAAGATCATGGAGTTGCCTTGTTCCCACAATTTTCATAAAGATTGTATTCTTCAGTGGCTGCACCGCAACCATTCATGTCCCTACTGTCGTTCTGATATCGAAGATCCCTGGCCGAGTAAAATTAAATATGGAGTGCATCGACTCATCTCAAGCTTATGGATCACTGAGAACTGGTACGGAAGAACTTCATGTTTAAGCCAATATTTTTATTTTCATTTTTGTTTTATTTATCTTATTTTAGTTCCTATTTGTTTTTTTCATTTTATTCTTAGTTTCTTCGAGCATCAGGATCATCACGATCACAGAGACTCATTTCGGTTTTTCATATGTCTTTTATTAGCAAATCTATATTCTTATGCTAGAGTTTTTTTCTCGTTAGAGAATGTCACATTAGCATATTTTGAAGAATAAAAGATCTATGGGTTCTAATAAAAAAAATTGGCCTAATACACATAATCAGCATTTGGTATTTTGAAATATTTTAATGGTAATCACATGCATTTGGTATCATTGATGGAATACCTAGAGTTTCGTGTTAGACTAACCCACATTTTTCTTACTATGACACTTTCTATCTATATGATATTATCGTTCTATCTATCTAGTTCTCTAGTTACAGATTCTCCTTTTTATTGGTAAGCTTTTTTTTTTTATCAGATTTTATTATTTATTTCCTAAGTCCGATTTCTTCTTTATTATTGATTGTTCAGAATTTTTAATTGGTAAAACAACAAAAATTTGGATAGAGAAACCGTAAAAACTCAGAAACCTTCAAAACCTAGGTTAACAGTAATTCTTATTCTCTCTTGAGTTCCAGTGAGCATCTCTGTGGATCCCGGCGGTGCGAGAAGTTTTCTTCGCCATAATCCGTCGCCTCCATCGACTCTGAGAAGTGCTGGCTGGTTAGTGTGTAATTTGTCTTCTAGTCTCATTTAATGTTTAAATTATTTTAAGTTAGTTTTTAACATATGGCATATATAGGTAACATTGTAGCAGGTGTTTTGATCATCCAAGAATAGCAGTAATCCATCATATTAATTGTTTTTGTCTATGGCAAACCTACAATGGTCTTTTTGGCAGTTAATATTGCTGATGAGGTAAAAATTTCTCTACTGGTGGTAGAGGGTTTAGTCTATAAATTTAACGTCGACATGTATCCTTTTGCAGTTTACGTATCAAAGTTGGTGTTGGTATTCCCCCAAGATTTTCCAATCATGCATTGGCTTGCGTTTGTGTTTGTGATGATCGAGGAGATAATTACGGGAAGAAGATTTGAGATGAATCAAATAGACCTATTTGATTGAGGAGCTCTCTCAGTGTTGGTATCTTTGATTCAATCACTAAATGTCTTGTTAACTCAGGTATATGGAATATCATGGCTGGTGATTTTCTTGATATGGATATTTCAAATCACTACAAGAAAACAGACCTAAAACCAACGTATTTACAACGGAAATATTTTCGTTGCAAATAAGCAACAAAATTCCAATGTTTTTTTCATTAGAAAGTAAAGTGGTTGGGAATCCGTAAGTATTTCCAATTACTTTTTTTTCGTTGGAATTTCGTTGAAATTTCCTACGGATTTCCAACGATTTAGTGGCGAACAAATACAATCCGAATATTCCAACGAATTTCCAACGGTTTATTAAACAAATTTCGTTGAAAATTCGTTGGAATATATTTTTGTTATTTTCCAACGGATTTACAACGTTCCTTTAAAATAACCGTTGGAAATACGTTGGAAATTGTATACGTTAATAGCCGTTACATATACGTTATTATAGCCGTTTTATAGACGTTATTATAGCCGGCTGGGATCTAGGAAGCATGGAATCGTCGACGGTGCTGCGGTTCCCGCACCAGAATCGGAAACGGAATCGGAATCGTCCGGAATCGCGCCGAATCGCGGTGGAATCGCGATTCTGAAGATTGGGCGTTTGGAATCGATCTGGAAGCGCACATTTCGGACCTGGAAGCGTATCACAGGGTGATTGGAAGCGTGAAACAAATTTATTGTAGCCACTGACTTCATCGGAAAAGTTGAATTATCGTTGTTAGGAAGATGAAGATGACGACATACATCTCACGTGCTCATTAGTTTGGGCTTTTTAGTTTTATTAGGCCCAATAATTTGTTGACTTATTCCTCCAATTTTTTTAATAAAGAATTATTATTAACTCTAGTTAATTCTATGCTGGAGGAAGAAGCATTTGTAACTTTTGATTTTTTTCTTCCAAATTGCGAACTAAAAGAAGGTATTTTCAAAAATTTGAATATAATGTTACATATTTTATTTTTATGATAATATATATATACACACGCTTCTAACACGTACCCGCTTCCTAATTTTTCTAAAAAACTCGCTTCCCCGCTTCCAAACGCTTCCGCTTCCACGTACCCGCTTCCGATTCCATGCAGCATAGGCTGGGATATACTTTCGGTGGAAAGCGTTGGAAATCCGTTGGAAATTCGTTGGAAATCCGTTAGAAATCCGTTGAAAATTTCCTTCTCTAATTATAAATATGTCCATATCCTCATGCAAATCATTTCAAAAGAAAATTCAAACAAAAAAAAAACGAAATGTCTTCTTCAGATCCTTTTGATTATTTTCGTTCTTGGATGGATAGACAACGCGATCCAGTAACGAGCCAACTTAACGAAGTTTTCGTAGAAGGTGTTAAGCAATTCATGGAATTTGCGTCAAATCAAGACATAACCATTGAAACGGGTAATATGTACTGTCCTTGTTGTAAATGTCAAAACTTAAGATTTTCGTCTGTGAATACAGTTAGGACGCATTTATTTAGGAGAGGGTTTATGCCGGGGTATAAAATTTGGTATTCACATGGAGAAAATGATAGAATGGTTGATTTACCTAGTAGTAGTGCTTATCATAGTTTGGATGGGTTAGAAGGGGGATCAGAGGAATTAGATGAACCTGCGTGTACAATTCAAATGGTATATGATGCATTTCGAGAAAATGTTGGGGGTATTGGTGAGGGTGGAAATAGAATAGAGGAACCTGATTTAGAAACTCGTAGGTTCTTTGGTATGTTAGATGCTGCAAAGCAACCTTTGTACAAAGGTTGTAGAGAGGGACATTCACCTTTGTCAGCCGCGACAAGGTTGATGACAATAAAGACGGATCATAATTTAGCTGAAAGTTGTGTTGACGCGATAGCTGATTTTGTGAAAGAAATTCTACCTGAAGATAACCTTGCTCCGGATTCCTACTACGAGGTGCAGAAACTGGTAGCAGGTCTTGGATTGTCATATCAGATGATAGATGTCTGTATAGACAACTGTATGATCTACTGGAGAGCGGATTCAGATCGGTTGAATTGTCGTTTTTGTGGAAAGCCTCGCTATCAAGAAACAAGTGGAAGACTTCCAATTCCATATAAAAGGATGTGGTATTTGCCGTTAACTGAAAGGTTGAAGAGGTTATATCAATCAGAATGCACAGCAACAGCTATGCGATGGCATGCAGAACATACGACAGAAGGAGAAATAGCTCATCCCTCAGATGCAGAAGCGTGGAAACATTTCCAGTTTACTTATCCTACTTTTGCGGGTGAACGAAGGAATGTTTACCTTGGATTAAGTACGGATGGTTTCAACCCTTTTGGAAAGCATGGGAGGCAATATTCATTGTGGCCAGTGATTGTGACACCTTACAATTTGCCTCCATCTTTGTGCATGAAGAGAGAGTTTTTGTTCCTCACCATTCTTGTTCCTGGCCCAGAGCATCCTAAGAGATCACTTGATGTATTCCTCCAGCCATTGATTTACGAGCTGCAACTGTTATGGGCGAATGGGGTGAAGACGTTTGATGTCTCCTTAAATAAGGATTTTCTTATGCGTGCTGTACTTATGTGGACCATAAGTGATTTTCCAGCATATGGTATGCTATCTGGATGGTCAACGCATGGAAGGTTATCATGTCCGCATTGTCAAGATAACACTGATGCATTCCAATTAAAGAATGGGAGAAAATCATGTTGGTTTGATTGTCATAGAAGATTTTTACCGAGTGACCATCCTTATCGCCGCAGCACCACATTGTTTAAGAAGTATAAGAAAGTTTTCGATGCCCCACCTGCTGAGTTAGGTGGTGATGATTTGTTAGCTCAGTTGAGAGATTTTGGTGCTGATATGACTGTCGAATGCGGGGGTAATGGACATGTTCCCGTTCAAGGTTCTGGATTCTACCACAATTGGCATAAAAGGAGTATATTTTGGGATTTGCCATATTGGAAAGATCATATTTTGAGGCACAATCTCGATGTCATGCACATTGAGAAGAACTTTTTTGAGAATATCATGAACACCATTCTAAATGTGCAAGGAAAAACCAAAGATAACTTGAAGTCCAGATTAGATTTGCCTGATATCTGTTTGCGTAAGCCACTTCATTTGAGTGACAATGGAAAAGCTCCGATCCCTGTTTACCGGTTGGATGCAAGTGCAAAGCAAGAGTTCTTTGACTGGCTTATGCATAATGTGAAGTTTCCAGACGGATATGCATCTAATCTCCGCAATTGCGTTGATACAGAAGAACAAAAATTAACAGGGCTGAAGAGTCATGATTGTCATGTTATCATGCAGCGCTTACTTCCATTTGCCTTCTCCCACCTTCTACCACGAGATGTCCACAAAGCAATTGCAGGTAATTTAGCACAATATTTTGTTATTAATATTTTCATATATAATGTTTATAAAGTAACCAAAATATTAATGTCTTATGATATATATGCAGCTGTTGGTTCATTCTTTCGGGATTTATGCACAAGATCACTTACCGCACAAGGAATAAAAAACTGCAAGAGCAAATACCTGTAATCCTCTGCAATTTAGAGAAGATATTTCCACCGTCATTCTTTGATGTAATGGAACATCTTCCAATTCATCTCCCTCGAGAAGCAGCACTTGGTGGGCCAGTGCAGTACCGATGGATGTATCCGTTTGAGCGGTTCATGTTCCATCTCAAGAAGAAGGTGAAAAATCTAAGTAGGGTTGAGGGTTCTATTGTTGCACAAAGTATTAATGAAGAGACGTCATACTTTTCTGGGTACTATTTTGCACCTCAAGTTCAAACGAAGATTAGACGACCTGGACGCCATGATGACGGAGGTGAGTGTCCATTTTATGCAGTGGATGTCCCTAACATATTTGCACAGATTGGACGACTAAGTGGAAAATCTAAGAACCGAAGACTTACCGAAGTGGAGAAAAATCATTTGCATCTTTATATTATCTCCAACTGCGACGAAGTCCTCGAATATGAGAGGTAAACATTTTATTTATCTTAGTATTTCTTACATCATATTAATTAAATTGTTAATAATAATTTTATTTTTTAATCGCAGAATTTACATGGATCAAATACGTAACGCATATCCAGATGATACAGAAGAAAAATTACGTGGTCGTAAAGAAAGAGAGTATGGTCGGTGGTTTGATTTCTATGTAAGTACTCAATAGTTAATTAATTGAGAACTAAGATAACTATGAGTTTTATTGTAAATTAACTCTTTTTTTTTAGGTGACGAAAAAAATATCTAAAGAGGGTAATTGTCCGCCGTGGCTAAAAGATCTTACATACGGCCCATTGTCTATTGCCAAGGCATTTCCAATGTATTGCACCCGTGGATATGCATTCAAAATTATTCGAGAAGGGAAGATGAGGCCAACATGTGATTACGGTGTATCATCCAGAGCAGGAGATATCGTATACTATGGTGTGTTACATGAAGTTTTGGAAATTCATTACCCGGGCTTGTATGACTTGCGTTGTATTGTATTCAATTGCGATTGGTATGATCCAGCAGGAGTTCGTGTTGACGAATTTGGGGTTACATCGGTACATTCCAGAAAAAAACTTCCGAAAAACGATACATTCATCCTTGCTTCCCAGGCAGACCAGGTTTGCTACATCCGCTACCCACAAGTTCGTAGGCCTGACCCATGGATAGCAGCATTGTCCGTAAACCCCAGAGGGAAATTGTATGGGATGTCAGATCAAGAACCGATGCAAGAACAGGCATTTGATGCTCAAGGTCCGATTGAGTATTCCCTTAATGTTGATCTTGTGGTTGACTTCACGGCAGAAGGCGAGGACGAGGTTTTTGAAGATTCGGAGGAAGAGATTGGAGAATTTGATGAAGAATCTGATTCTGCTTCTTCAGATGATGATGAGTATTCTGATCCAGAATAGTTAACTAATATATTAAATAATAAACTATGAGATGTATGTAATATATGTAACCAATATTTTGTACTGTTTTTTGAATTCAATAATACTAATGTTTTACAAAATATAAATATTACAAAAAATTATTTGAATGTAAAATTTATCTAAACATTTTTTTATTATATCATAATCATTTATTCATATATTTTATCATACAAAAATATATGTTTTCTGATATTATATTAAAATTCGTTCACTTTTGATGGCCAAAGAAAAATCTAACTACGCGGTGTCCCCTCTCTACGCATACTTAACTAATAATATTCCCTTCTTCAATAGCATACTGATTTCGGAGTCTCCTCTCTACCTGGCTCCGCTTGATATCTTACCTATTCAAGTAAGCCTTAATATCCTCTGTTTCATTTGTTCCCCTTTTGTGTTTTTGACCTGCAAAGTGTTTTCATTTCATTTAAATTTCGCATTTCTGGGAAAAACTATAAGAGACCCTTTTTTTTATAAACTATGCTTGTGGAGAAGGAGCTGCCTGTTCGCAGATCCAGCAGAACGGTGCTTCTTTTCCATCCTAACATCGTCAACAACCACTGTGACGTCGCCGGTAACAGTTATTTCTAGAAGAAAGCTTCCTCGGTGAATCTCTGGTGTTTAGTGCAGACTTCATTTCATGTAAGTGTAACTTCTTCTTTCTTTAGTTAGAACTAAGATAAGATATTCAGGCAACAATCTTAGTCTTGTAATGATTGTGTGGGTCAAAACAAAGCCTTAAACACAATCGCTTAGCTCAGTCTAACTCCTAATATTTAGTTAACACGCTTACATATATACAGAAATAAGAAAATGTAATCTACTGACTTATGTAATGTTGTTATTGTGTTATTATCAAAATTCAGATCTGTGCTTATTGGATTAAGTGAAGCTTACAGTACATGATTTTCATTTGCAACAAAAGTATGCGAATTAGCATTGGATCCATTTGGTCCATGTAGAGCAAATGGATATTATATATAATATGTATATAAATATCAACTATAATACTCATAGGAACCATAGTTGACTGTGTGGCCCATTCACACCTCATCTGCAATGATGAAGTACATTAAAGTTTTTATTCTATGGTTTTGCATATGATGTCATTAGCCCCACTTCATCGAATTTTCGTATATTTTCCACCGAAAAGACGAATCATTTACAAAACTGGCTATACTTTCAACGGGCTTTCTGTCAGTGTCGATTTTCTTTTCATATCCATTGTGTCTGTCTTAACCAGACTATCAAAGCTGGAGGAGTGGCACCGGATTGGTTAACTTTGGCGGAGTATACACACACCAACAAAAAAACTAAAGTTATCCAAGACCCTCTTGTGCGACAGATAGTTGAGAATGTGAAGAAAAAGAAGTGTGATATCTTAACTCAACAATCTCAACAAGGATCGCCCTCATCTGCCAACCTAACCCGGGAAGAGATTAACCAATTATACCGCGATGTAAGTTTAAATAGTTTAAACATATATTATTTAAAGTGTACAATAAATTTTTATAATACTAATCAACTATTTTCTATCTTTCTTAAGGAGGTACCTCTTAAGAAAAATCGTCGTTAGGTATAGGCAATCTCGCTCAAAGTGAAGTTTTCTCGGGCTCATCATCTTATCAGACGGATCCGGCACTTCTTGAAGAGATCAAAGAGCTTAAAGCGGAGAATGCACACTACCGCCAAGAGTTTGCTGTGTTACGGGGATTTTGCAAGCAAAACATCCGGATTTTCCGACCCAAACAGAAGAATAGTTTATTTTTGTTGCATTGAACAATTTGTTTTTTACATTTTAAGTTTTTAACTTTTGTGAGATATTTTTAAATATTTTTAATTTATTTCAATATTTTGTGTTGAATTTTAATTTTTTTATTAAATATTTTGATATTCCAATAGTAATATTCTAAATTTTTTAAAAAAACATAAAACAAATAATCGGTTGGAAAATCGTTGCGAATAGCTCATTGGAATGTGATTGGAAATAGTGTGGAAATAATTCATGGGAATATCGTTGGAAATAATCTGTTGAAAATCCGTTATAAATCAATCGTTGGAAATCCGTTGGAAAATTTCGTTAAAAATCCGTTGGAAATATCCCCTTGGTTTTTCGTTGGAAAAAAAATCAGTTGGAAATTTGTTGTAAATCTGGTGGGTTTTCGTCGGAATATCGTTGAAAATAATCCGTTGAAAATCCGTTAGAAATAAATCGTTGGAAATCTGTTGGAAAATTCCGTTTACAATCCGTTGGAAATACACCCTTGGTTTTTCATTGAAACATATTCCGTTGGAAATCCGTTGAAAATTTCCAACGACTTTCCAACGAGTTTCAATTACCAGCCACCTGAAGACAACGACCAATGTTCGTTGGAAATTTGTTGAAAACGTCCGTTTCCAACGGATTTCCAATGGATTTGTCAGTTGAAAACAAGTTGTTTTCTTGTAGTGAATTAAGGCATTCGATTCAGTGTAATGGCCTTTCCTGATATCTACATTGGCTGCTTTGAATATTCCACTGAAGTTTATACGATGGATTGAATTGTGTGTGACAACGGCATCTTTCTCGGTGCAAGTTAATGGAAAACTTTCAGGTTTGTTCAGGAGTGAAAGAGGATTAAGACAGGATGCTCTTTGTCTCCTTACCTTTTTGTAATTTGCATGAATGTTTTGTCAACAATGTTGGATGCTGCAGCCAAGAAGAGTTACTTTGGTTATTACCCAAATTGCAAGAATCTGAAGCTGACTCATTTTAGTTTTGCAGATGACTTGTTAGTTTTTGCTGATGGGAGGAAACGATCAGTGGAGGGTATCCTCTCGGTGTTCAAGGTTTTTGCTGCTTTTCCAGGTTTGAGTATAAGTGTTGAAAAGTCAGTTCTGTTTAAGGCAGGGGTGAAAGAAACAGAAAAAGATATCTTGGTTTACCTCTTCTCACAAAGCAAATGAAAGTGGGTCACACTATTCACCCCTTTTTTTTTCGTTAGCACAAACCAAATATACAGCTTATCACAAGCAACTTTAACGCCAATTAGTGCAATTGGCGTCAAACTACAAAAACCTTCTACTTCTTTGAGCTTGTGCACATTAGGTCCTGGATGCTTCTGAAGCAATGCATGGTCAGGGTAAGCTCGAAAAATGACCTCAGCCGCTGTCATATTTGCTAAGAGCATAAACTCCTCAACAAGAAAGTTTGAACCCTTCCTAGAACACATAAAAACAAAAACAAAAAAAACAAAATCATATGGAACTCCAAAATCGGGTTTGGAATTCTCCAGCTGCCAAAGCCCCACTTTTCAATCTCTTTTGCCTCAAAATGGTTGAAATCTCTTTAAGTTCTTTAACAGATCGAACCACCTCACTCCAATGTAAATGCGGGCCAGCGATTTTCTGCAAAATCATTCGGCCCATCTATAATGTCTTGAGCATGGTCATACCGGGTCGGAGAGCTTTTCGTACACACATAAATTACCTTCTCTAAAGGATCTATAACATAACGGTATTAAATGTCAAAACAAAGACAAAACGTTCCATTTCAGTAATTGAAAAATGATGTCGTTTCAGAAAAATTATATTTTTTACTTGCTACATTTTATAGTTTCTTTTAAATGTATTCTTCAAAAAAGAAATTCACTATCTTGAATTCTTAAAAATCATGAAGGAAATATGAGATAGATTGGTGCTTGCAGTTTATCCAAGTCTTTTTTTTGTCCAGCCATGAAGGAAATATGCAATGCTTTATTTCCTTTTCTTTTTCACTATGCCTTTCTAGACTGTGGTGGTGTCCCGCATTTAACTCATGGTAGCCGACAAAAAATAAAACATCATGCTAATTGTAAAACTTGTCTTATTTCGTCAAGTATTGTTTACAAAGTTGGTATTTCTTTTGATACTTATCCTCTTCTGGTATCCATATTACTTTAAGTTTTTTCCAGTTCAAAAATCCATTTTGAGTTTTCTTTCTTCTGATTCACGTGGCTAAGATGCGTTCTGCCTGGCAAGTGGCATCTATTTTATTTGGAAATGAGAAAATGGAACCTTGCCTTCTTATTAACTCATTCTATCACTAATCTCATTACAAAAAAAAAAAAGAAGAGACTACTAGAAAGAATGGCTCGTCTTTGTATAACACATCTCTGTGCAATCTTTCTCACCCTCGTAAACGCATCATACTCTCTAAACCCTAATAAACTCAAAGTTTTCGTGTATCCTATACGTAAAGACGATGCCACACATCTCTACTACAGTCCCACAACAATTGGCATCGAAGGGAATCAACCCCCACCCATCAAACTAAATCTCACCATCGACCTCAGTGGCTCTGCGCCCTTGTTGCTAACCTGCGCAGCCGCTTCCAAATCCGCAACTTACCACCCAATCAAATGCGGTTCCTCTAGATGCAAAGCAGCCAAACCGGACTCTTCTTCCTGTCTCAACGACACAGCCACATGTCTCAAATCCTTGTCTACTTCCTTCACTGACCATCCCATCAGTGCTCGTCTTCTTCAAGAAACCGTCACTACTTTGTTATACACCTACGATGGCGCCAACCGTGCTGACGTCGGAATCGCTGTCCCGTTGACTATAGCTTGCACCGACGTCGTCTTCCCGTCGATTGTTGATGGGACATTGGGTTTCGCTAATACCCTTATCTCGCTTCCTTCGCAGCTCGTTCCTTTATACAAACTGCCGTTGAAGGTGACTCTTTGTTTGCCGTCAAACTACGGAAACCCAAGGGAATCTGGTGCTCTTTACGTTGGTGGTGGTCGTTATCCCGGTAAGATCATTGCCTCAACGCCTCTGCTCACTAGTGACCCTTCTCGTGGTGAGTACTTCATCTCTGTGAAATCTATCCAGATCGGAGGAAAGTCGATTCCTTTCGACAAGAAAGACACAAAGATGTGCACTTTGGCTCCTTACACCGTCTTGCACACTTCTATTTACAAGGTTCTGGTTTTAACCTTCGCCGGAAAAGCTAAAATGGCTAAAGCTCCGGCGGTGAAGCCGTTTAGTTCGTGTTTCAGCACCAAAGGACTCGGGAAGTGGTTGATGGGAAGTGGTGTTCCGGTGATCGACTTGGTGATGAGTGGTGGGGCTAAGTGGAGGATCTACGGGTCGAACTCGCTTGTGAAGGTGAGTGAAGCTGTGGCTTGCTTAGGGTTTTTGGATGGAGGTGTGAATCTGAAGGAGGCGATGATCATCGGAGGATTTCAGATGGAAGATCACGTACTGGAGTTTGATCTCAAAGCTTCTAAGCTCTAGCTCTTTCTCTACCTCTCTTTTGCTTAGCAACTCTTCTTGCTCATATTCAAGATTCTTCTGATTCGAGTCTGCTCTTCCTTTATTTTGGGTTGTAATGCTCGAAGATCTCCAAGGTGGTCCTTTAATTTATTTTTGAATTATTCCATCGTTTAGTTTGTAATAACGGTAAGGAGTTATCCCCATCTTTTTTTATTTTGGTCGGCTTCTCATACAAGTCCACACTTATAAGTATCATATAAGTATCTAATCCACACTTATATAACACAAACAAGGTCGTCTTTTCAACTCGATAACATTATTTTGCGAGGTGATGACTGCATGGAAAGATACAAGGTTCATTAAAGAAAGATTAAGCTTATAAAAAGAGGACATCATTTTATTTGACACACAAAAGTATTTATCCTTGTTCTTTTTTTCTCTTTGTTCTCATCATAAAGAAATAATTTATTCATTTTCGCATGTATCTTGATTTGTCTAGCACTTTAATATTTTTCCTCAATAAAGAAATAATTTATTCTCTAAAACTATATTTTATCGCAGATCTAGCATCAATAATCTGACGCCGTCCGTGGAGACTAATGAATGCAAAGGAAGAATGGAACGACGACATAAAATATATATGTGAACCCTGAGCATATGAAACATGCCCCTGGGTTTTGACTTCTATTATGTATCGAGACGATGGATCTACGGTTGGTAACGTAAACAATGGACGGCTGAGATTCGTTCCGCGCTATCTTCTCGGCTTGGAAATATATATGGGCTGTATGTGGAGGCCTATTTCAATCTAATGACTTAATGGGCCTCTATTTTCGGGCTCGTTTTCAATTCACTAAAAGACTTTACCTGAGACTGAGAGTCTAATGAAATCGAAGCTCTCTCACCGTTGAATGCCTGCTTCTCTCCGTCTATCTCCAGCTCGAAATTGCGCCGTCCGGTCATTTCGCCGGTGGAGACTCGATCTATTTGTATGTCTCTCGCCGTCTCCGTCTAACTGGTTTGATTAGTTTTATTGACTTCATATTCTCTTCAATCCAATTTGCAATTTCTATGTCTTCTTCATTTCCACTTTTTGTGGAACGATCCCAGCAGAGATTCAGATCGGTATTGCAATGCATGCTTAATTCTATTCAAAAGTTTTGAACTTTTTTTTTTGCGTTTAGATCTCTGCAATTGGTTTTCTGTACAAAATAGCGGTTTTTTTTGTTCTCCGTTCCATTTTTATATTTTGGTGAAAGAGAAAACTTGCTCTTAGATGAATACAGCGTCAGGGTTTAGGGTTTAGGTTTTACGTTTCTGATCGATCATTGCGAATCGTGTGTGTTTCCGTAACAGGAAAAGAAACCGTAACTGAAGCTTAATATCTCTTGTGGAAATGCCGACCCTACAAGGTTCTCTGCCTCCTGAGCTCGCTAACAATGTGGTTAGGGTCAGTGTCATCGGTTCGATATTCTTACAATGTTCACATTCACTTGTGTTTTTTTTCTTTTCTTGCTGCTACTTTCTTACTCATCTATTCGTCTCTTCTTATTGGCAGTTGTACCGAGAATGTCTTCGTAGAGCTAAATTCGTTGGTAAGAAGGTGAGATTCTCTGTATTAATTTTATCTCCGTATGAACTTGCTTTGTCAATTGTCAAATTTAGACACTCTGTTGCTTTCGATGGGATTGTGTTTGGTATGCTTCCTTTTCCTGTTTCTACTATAATTATGTTCGGATAAAAGAATTTCATTCCAACGCTTGGAAACTACAGCCAGGTGTTTAGGATGCTCATTGAAAGTTTATCAATGTTCTTTTCCCTCACATGGTTTTTACATTTTCGTCACTTAATTATTTAAACTAAAAGGTGGAGAGGATTTGTTGCTTTAGAGCAGGATACACTGTATTTGTGTTTTCTTCTGTGTTTATCGATACCTTTTAAAGTTTATTCTCTTGACCCACTTGAGGGGGTTGCCTTCTGCATGTAAGAATGCAATTTGATTGAAGCCTGAGCATTTGTATCGATATCATGCGGCGAGACAAATTTGAGACTGATATTCTATCATCGCTTCTGTTTCCATTCCGCGAGAAAAATTTGGCTTTTCTGCCTAGATTTGGTATGGGAAATGAACTTGTTTTCTTTTTACTCGTTTGTGCCTTGCAGCAACACAACACTGAGCTGGTGGTTGGTATGGTGAGGCAACAATTTAAGAAACACATGAATGAGGCAGACCCCGAGAAGATTCAGAAGTTAAAGGATGAGTGAGTTTTCGTTTTCTTTTCTCCCTAGTGAATGCTAGTGAGATAAACTTGTTTGGGCCCGAAGGCATATGTAGCAAAAAAAGAAGGAAAATGATGTTTCGCACATACACACGCACAGCACCAGTGTGCATATATTACAATCTCACATGACATAGCACTCATGGGATTTTATCATCTACTGTATCTGAAAAGTTTGAAATTACTCAAAAATGTTTTGTGGTATTTGACAGTGCTGCTCGGGGACTCATCAATCACATGCTGTTTGAGTCAGAGAAGCTAGCAGGACGCAAGGTTAGCCAGAGATCCTGATGCAGCCTTGTTGCTGACTCTCACCGTTATGCTCTCTCTGGTTCATTGTAGACTAATAATGCAGCTGCTTGGCTTTAATAAAAGACTGTCATCGAGTAGCTTCAATGATTCATAACATTGGTGATCTTGGTTTGCAATTCAATCAAGTGGTTCCATACTTCAGATCGAATCATACAGTTCCTTGGCTCTGGTTTAGATATAGTAGACACTTTGAACGTCATTAACAATTTGGTTTCGTCGAAGTGGGTTAGGAAGGAACCCTTTTCGACTGAGATTTCGCACGTACGGCTTTCTTAATAAAAACATTATCTGCATATATACTTAAAACAGAGAGAACAATGTAGAGTTGATAGGCCAGAAAATAAAAAAAATTAAAATGAAAGAGGTGCTAATTGAGCAACTGATCTGAGTACGAATGCAACCAACATTGAGCAAAGGATGCTAATATTATACATCACTAAGAATAAGATACAAAAACATTTTGGCTTCCTTATACAGTAGCATAGCAGAAAGAAGAGGTAGGCAAAAAGCCGACGACCTGCTCGGATTATGGAACATACAGAGTGATGCAACAAAGCATCAATTCAAAAGACAGGTAGGTCTCTAGAAGATACAATACATATTAGCTACGATAAGTCTCCAGGTTGTTGAGGACGTAAAGGCACTTGGTCAACGTAACGCCATGACATCTCTGACACGTTTTGAGACGCGAACAAATTCGTTAAACAAGGAGTAATCAAATTCACGGGCTTCGTTTCTTGAGGTTTCTTTAGAGAGATCAGTTGGTGTTGGTGGGTTTTGACAAATGACAAAGTCGAATCCTCCAAATTTCTCCACCAAAGTCTGAAGCTTCTTTGTCGTTAAGCTCCTGATTTCTTCAATCTGCACAAGCTCTCCGGTTTGTCCTGAAGTCTGCCACCATCTTTTCAATATGCTACGGCTCAGTCCACAATGCTCAACAGAGACCACGCTTTTGAGATGGATTCCAAGGCGGTTCAATGCGATTTCCGCACCACCAATCCCACTAAAGAGTGATAGAACTGTTAGCCCTTCCGGAAACATAGACTTGAGCACAGAGAGATGGTAACCCAATGTGTCTGTTTGGAAGCAGAACTCAAACAACTTCAACCTCTCAGCAAATCTCACACCACCGATCTTCGTGTGGTTTGTTGGATACCCCATGATGCTCTCTAAATGTTCAGGCTCTACAGGTGAGAGGATGTTTGGAGCAATCCAGATCAGATTAGAGGCGTGACAATGTCGAAGTATTAGAGTCTGGTCTTGTTGAGAAGGCTTTCCCTTGCACTCAGCTAGACGACGACCAATTCGTTCACAAAGAGTAGTTGCATCATTTGTACTAGCACATGCGCCGCCATTCAGATGCTTTCTGACATCCCATTGTGGCCACCAACTCTTCATTTGTGGCATAGCGTCTTGTATGGTCAACAATGGCTTTGGGAGGATATTGAACCGGTTCTCAATGGGAAGATTGTGCACGTACCCTTCTGTCCTACGGAGGGCTGAACACAACCGAGTATCTACATGCTCAGGGTGGATTCCGAACAAGAAACTCGAGATCTTAGACCACCACCTAGGAGATAGTTCACCTAAGTTTCCATAGAATAAATAAGGTCGTTTGGCTACATCTGGGCCAAGCCTCTGGGACAAACGTGGCTGCATTGCACTTGGAAATTCATATGTGTCATCTTTCGACTCATCTTGCATCCAAGGGGTTTCCATAAACGAACTCGAGTCTCCCATATAATCGGGTCTTAGCCGTTTCCCTCTGTCATCGAAGTCACTATATTCGTCTGCATAGGCATTCTCATCTTCATCTTTTAGTCTTTTACCCCTAGAGCTCTCTCCCACATTGGCAGTGGCAGGGAAAGGAAGAGAGTCAATCCCAGGATCCGGTTTTATATCAGGAGTACCACTCGAGGAACCCCTAACACTGTCCTCTTTCTGGGCACCAACACCAATAAATCTCCAACTCTTTGAAAGACATGTAGCCGCAGGAGCCACAGAAACTTTCTACGGTCACACCAAAAATCATTGAGTAAAAATCCAACAATATCTTAGCTTAACTAAGAGAAGAGAATGAGATGGTTTTGATTCAAGACGAGATACACAAGTGCATCTTTTGTGTGTGGTAAACATTCAACAAAAAAAAAACATTGAAGGCACACACCTTTTCTATATCTTCAAGGTCATTAGGAATGTCACCAGGAACTTCACCAGTAACAATTGACTCAGCAAGGTCAGAAATCTGACCTTCTGTACCTGAAGAGGTGCAAATAGATTAAGTACTCGCTACGAGTATAATAGGGTGGATACAAAATAAATCATAGATTTCTCATTATACCCTTCGAATATTATTATCATTCGTAACAATATAAACCAGGAATCATGTCTATATAGTGGCAGGCGATCAGGTCAGTGTTTCTGTCATACACATTCCAAACATTAGATGAACATGTAAAGAGCCTAAAGTGCGCACCTATCCTCTCAATTGCCATTGAGATTTCATGATTAGAGAATCCCATCTCCAACAGATGCAAAGTTTTGTCCATTGTTTCAAACAATACTTCATTGGGAACCTATATAATATATAAAACATAAAACAGAGGTTAGAAGGTAACAATAAAGGTTATTCATAAATATTAACAAAATGAGTCTAAAAGAAAGGTAGTGGAATCTTTTAAGGCGAATTAAGAAAACATGTCAAAGCATAGAAGAAAGCATTAAAGACCTCAGGTCCTCTAGCAGCAACTGGAATGACGTCTTCATCTTCTTCATTGATTTCAGTGTCATCAAGTGAGTCATCGGATTCTTCTGCATACTTTTCCGCTAATTGAGCAGCAACAATGAAGTCCACCATCTCATCAATTCGAGTGTCTTTACCTATCAGACAGAAAAAGACAAACATGAAGAAAGGCATTGGCGACATGCCAAATGATAGGCGCAACTTTTGCTTTTTGAAAATTTGAATGGGAAGCCAAAGTCACTGTGGAAACATTACCATGCCTGTCTAGTGCTAAGTCAACTAGATTTTCTGGGAACTTCATTGCTAGTAACGTCGTCCTTCTACCATCGGCTTCATATTCAATATCAGGTTCCTTTAAAAAAAAAAGACTCTTAGGAAATTACATCGAATGAAATACAAGACATGTCCGTCACACGTTACATGACTTACCGGTTTGGGTTCCATAAACCCATGAAAGTTGGGTTCAGAATGTTCAGTTAAAGAACTCTTAGTGAGAATCTCTAATAACAACTCAAGATCATCTTCACCTGGATGTTGAAAAGGCAACGTCAGTAAAAAAATCCCCCAGATTTAAGCTAGCATGCAAAGTAGCCCTTCTTAGGATGACAATTATCTTTTTAGTACCATTTTCATCAATCGCTTTCTGCACAAGTGTAGAACAAAATCCCATCTCAATCAGCAATGACTTGGCATTACTTCCAGAAGAACTAGCAGCATTGTCCTGCACATCAAGCATGGAAACAATAAGAACCTTCCTGAACCACTACTTGTTTCTTTTTCCTGTTGATTAGGTTTTTCCAACGATGTTCGAGTACTTAGAAACGTACAAAAAGAGACCATCTATGATAAAAATGTAGACACAGGGGACGCTTTAAGAGTTCAAGCTGGCATATAAACTCTAAGTTGTGTCTGTCTCTATGTATAGAAACGTTAACGTACACCAATCTGGTGAGGATAAGGCGTGTCGCAGGGCAAGTCGAAATCTACGGTCTCTGGTTTTGGAAACACCATATGTTCATGATCGGAGGAACCTCCACCTCCTTCTCGTCTACGCAAATCACTCTGCAAGATTCCCAAACTTATGAAAAAAAGGCAACACAAAAGATATATATTCCAAAAGTTGTCGAGTTCTATACCATTTGGGTAAATCACACAAAGGCTCACGAGCAAGATCCACACAAACTCCACAGCAAGATTAAAAATTTATCACATGAAAGCCTGCACATACCGTGGAAAATGTGTCACAGTCACCATCATGGATTGTATTAAAATGTACTCCGAGAGAAAAACACAAAACAAAAATAAATAATAAATGGAAAAAGAATAGTTGTCAAAACAAAAATGGAAAAAGAATCGAGCAGCTCTCACTGATAATTCTCCCATAAACAGCAAAGAGTAGATGAATCAATTAGTAGGAATCTAAACGTCTTACACACCCTAAAATAGAACTCCTCGAACTAGGAGAGGAAGCACACGAGTATTGACATTTCATTTTGAATTTCGAATTCCAGAGATTGCGTCAACGAGAGATATATAGAGTGTGTGTAGATGTAACCATACTAGCTCAGGAAGGTGTATGCCTGTTGCGGTGGTCAGCGTCCCACCCAATCCGGCGGAGGGAAAGCTTACGAACTGGTCGCAATGCACAGCGGCGCGTGGACTTCACAGCCGACTAATGTGAAATCTTGAAAAGCGAAACTGGAATTTATTGATTTCCTTTTAAGGGATCTCTACTCTGGTAGATCGAGCGCGTGAGAAAAACGAACGGCCTAGATTTTTTGTGTTTTTAGACAAAATTGAAAAACATAACAACGTGTTCGAGAAAATTAAAATTCTCTCCCTTCTGTAATATGACATTTTATTTTGAGAAGAGAATTTTCTTTGAATGCAAAATTTTATAATAAGATTTATTTCCATTAGTTAAATTATTGCTCTAATTCTCAATCTGATGTATATACATATATATTAACATGTATGATTTTCATGTAGTAATTAAAGTTTGATTAACATTGATCTTGCATTTATAGATGAAGTCGGATACCTTGATAGAAAATGAAAACGTGTAGAGATGTGAACGTGAACTTATCCTCATGTGAGTGTATCTTGTTTCGTGGATAAACGAACTCATCATGATTCATCAATACTACTCATCGAATGAATAATTTTTTTATATGCAATGGAGAAAATTACGTATTTTTAATCTGATGATTTTAAAGCTTTTTTTAATGGCTGAACGGGTCAAAAGTCTCAACAAAAACATGGAACACCAAACTGGTTCGGATATCACAAAACAGCATCGAGACACTTGGACAAAGAGGGAAAAGTGCAGTTTAATGTTCAGTGGCACTTAGAGAAGAAACTGGTATATACAGGAAAAGCATTTACAAAGGTCGAAATCACTTCAGAAGGTACGAGTTTTACTACTTTCTGGTGATGCTTCTGCATTAATGATAAAACCAGTTTCTGCGGATCGATTTCATTCAGATAACCTGCAAAATCAGTACATAAAAGAAAATTAGAAGTCTCGTAAGTTGTTTCTTATTTTGTTGTGAAGAGCAACTTACCCAAATCAA
>VHIU01000261.1:0-47868 GCA_010577795.1 Isatis tinctoria | reverse complement strand
TCGTGTACGCCACCATCTGCTCCATTCTTTGGCTGGAGTCTAGCATCTTAGCAAAGCTGTCGGCATCCTCGCTCAGGAAACCATTCTCTCTTTCAGCTAAAGTTAGAGCGGTTTCAAGAGGATCCGGGCACAGAAGCTCTTCAGCTGCCTCATCATACACATCATCCACGCCTTCCACAGTGAAGGTCTGTCCATCCATCATCGGTTTCTTCAACAATTTATCCATCTCGAATGACATTACCATGTCGCCTAGCTGAAGGTCGATCACTCCATTATGTACATCGATTATTACACCAGCTGTGCATAAGAATGGTCGGCCAAGAATCAGAGGGTCTTTCGGTTCTTCTTCAAGCTCTAGAACCACAAAATCAGCTGGGATGAGTGTGTCTCCAATTCGCACATGAAGATCTTCTAACATACCCACCGGAAGCTTTGTTGATCTGTCTGCGAAGACCAATGAGATACGCGTGGGTTTGAAATTTGTGAACCCTAACCGTTTTGCCACAGAGTATGGCATAAGGTTGACACTGGAACCGAGATTGCACAGAGAGCACGCAAATGTCATGGGGCCGATCTTGACTGATAAAACGAATCTGCCAGGATCGCTTCTCTTCTTAAGGACTTTGTTCTGCAGAACAGCACTGCACTCTTTGGAGACTACCATCACGTTTTCCTCCTCAGCTACTTTTCCGGTGACTAGGGTTTTCACGTACCGTTTGAGAGCTGGTATCATCTGAACGGCATCCGTGAGAAGCAGCTTCACGGTTAGGTCTCTGAGCATCTCTCTGCATTTAGCATCCTCTAAATCTTTGCGAGACTTCTTGGGAGGTACAGGGTATGGGACCTTGGGTTTGTACACCCTTGCTCGGTTGACGGCCCAGGGTGCTCGGTTGACGGGTTAGCATCCTCCGAAGTTGTTGGAGTTTCTTGGCTGAGCATGTGCTCGGTTGACGGGCCAGGGTGCTCGGTTGTCGCTTCTTTTCCTTTTTCCGGCGATTATTTCCGAGTTCAATGTTTTCCCGCTCCTTAGCTCGACGGCGTTGACAAACTCCTTCCTAGGTGCTTCAGCTTTTCCAGGCAGAGTCCCTGGTGTTCTTTTTATAGACTCGGCAGTTTGTGCAATCTGAACATCCAGTTGCTTCATGTGGGTCCATACAGCCTCATACTTCCCATTAAGATCAGTATACATAGTGTTAACTTTGGAGTTGATTTCTGCTGTCGCCTTTTGTTGACTCGCCATCAATTGCTGCATCATGTTCTTCAGCTCGTCTTGGGAGCCGGTTGCTGAAGATGAAGGTTGCAGATTTGTGAAAGGCTGGGGATGCGAGTTTGTGAAAGGGTGCCTTGGCTGATTCCCTCCTTGGAAACGGTTCTGATTGGGAACGAATTGCCGGTTCTGGTAGTTGTTGGAGTAGTTCTTCTGAAAACCCATCTGTGGCTGATTTCCTTGCTTAGGATAAACTTGATCCTGCGGATTCTCCACATTGGTGCTCCTATAGGACAGGTTCGGATGAGTGTTGAAGCCTTGGTTGTTGAAACCGCGTTCTGCCCGAAACTTTGTCCCGTCACATAATTCACCTCCATCTGATCATTCCCGGTTTCTTCCTCATAGGCTTGAGCGATAGGTACTTCCCCATTCTCGTCCACAAAGTGGACTGACTTCTGGTTCTTTTTTAGCAAAAGGTTAACCATGGCCGCGAGCTCATCAATCTTCTTGGAGTCCACACTGTTGACCTTCTTCCTGTCGTACTCCGGGATTTTGTTGCTGGAACTTGCGGCTAGGTTCTCGATCAGCTCCAGAGCTCCTTCCTTTGACTTAGTGTAGAAGTCACCATTACTAGCTGCATTCAGGGCGTTTCTGTAGTCCCAATCTACTCCGTCATAGAAGGTGCTGAGCAGCTGCTCATCACTAAACCCATGGTGAGGGCACTCGCGCTTGTACTCCTTAAACCGCTCCCATGCTTCATTGAAGGATTCGCCGGACTGTTGCTCGAATGAGGAGATCTTGTTCCTCAAGGCTGCGGTCTTGGATTTCGTGTAGAACTTATCCAAGAAGGCTGCTCGTGCATCGGCCCAAGTCGGTAGAGAGCCTGGTGGTAAAGATTTTAACCACCGTGATGCTTTTCCCATAAGAGAGAAGGGGAAAAGCTTGCACTTCAAGAAATCTGGAGGCACACCATTGGAGCCGGTTGTGCTACAGATCTCTTCGAAGTTCTCGATGTGATCCATCGGAATCTCAGCAGGCAGACCGTGGAACAGGTGTTGCTTCACGAGGCCGATCATTTGAGGTTTGATCTCGTAATCTTGCCTCTGGATGGTCGGGGTAACGATCGCAGATCGATCCTGGTAGTATGTGTGAGCCGCATCTTTGTCCCCGAAAGCAGATTGTGCAACGAGTTGCCTCTCCTGTTGCAAACGAAGCTGCTCCATGGCTGCTTGAAGTTGTTGCAGCTGAGCTGCGATGTCTATTTGTCCGCCCATCTCTGAGTTGGCGGTGTCAGTTGTTTCTGGTTCCGGAACAGGTGTGTTACGTCTCTGCCTGTTCTCTCTTTCTGCCCTTGCTAACTCCTCGTTCGATAAGCTAACAAGATCCTCGTTGTTTCTGCTCCTTGTGCTCCTTGGGGACATGCACCTGAAACACAGAAACAAAGAAGAAAAAAAAATGAGTTCAGTAAAGTTCTTAGTCTAATAATTCAGCCGTAAAACAAAGGTGAAAAATTTGGTCCCCGGCAACGGCGCCAAAAACTTGATACACGAGTTTTAAACCCTTATTTCCTACTGCAAGTGCACAGCATACGAAGTAGTATTTAGGGGTCGATCCCACGAAGACCAGTTTCACACTTTGATCTAATGAGCTAAATCAAAAGCTAAGACAATTCAAATATGTTTTTGGTTTTTGTAGATAGCAATAATAAAAGCGAAATCGGTTGTAAAGATAATATTAAACAAGCGTTAGGTCAAGGAATATCGTAGGAGATTCAGAGCAACGGATCAAACAACTATTCAGGCAATGATTAAGCATAAGTCTAGAACTCAAACACTAAGATAATATCAATCCACTCTCGTGGTATCAATATCTTTGTCTATCAACCTAGAAATCCTAATTGTCGTTGGTACTAGAAATCGCAAACAAGCATTAAGGATAGGTTCGATTTGTTCACAATTCTCCACTACATCTACTGTCGTAGGTAATGAATAAATTGCTCACCAATGTTTATTCTAGCAACCTAGCAACTGTCGTTGTCTAAGTTAAGCTAAGATCATGAATTAAGCGGCCAGTTTCACTCAAGCAATAAGATCAACAAGGATGAAGACTATCGATTCTTTTTACCTATTTTTGTTCAATCCATTAGCTCATAAATTCCTTTGACAAACCTTAACCTAACTAAGAGATCTACTCAGACATAATTAAAGAAGAAGAAAACAAAGAGATTATAAAGTTCATCATAAAAACTTGAATAGATAACAAAAGCTGGAAATAAACTTATAAGAACTTAATTAAAGCATAAATATAAGAACTGAAAGTAAAACTTAATTAAAGCATAAATATAAGAACTGAAAGTAAAACTTAATTAAAGCATAAATGATTAAAGCTTAAAAGAAACTAATAAGAACTTGATAAAAGCATAAACATTAAAGCTAAAAACTGAAGAGGAGCAATGTTTAGAAGCTAGAGAAGAGAGGGAGAAGAAGATGGTGTGTTTTGAAACATCAAGAGTGAGTTCTATATATAGGCCAAGGTGTAGGGGAGTAGGTAGGACGGGGAACGATCGTTCTGATTGGAGAACGATCGTTCTCTGTGGTCGATCGAAAAACGTGGTGGTAGGTGAGATGGGGAAGGATCGTTCTGAGGGGAGAACAATCGTTCCGTAGTGCTTTTGTCGGCAGGGTAGGTGAAGTGTGGAACGGGCACATGAGATAGAACGGTCGATCTCCTATTTTTTTCGGCAGGGTTGGTGAAGTGTGGAACGATCGTTCCGTGATAGAACGGTCGTTCCTTTGCTTGGCCAGAACGATTGTTCTTCTTCAGAACGGTCGTTCTCTTGTGTTTGGTCCTTTTCTCGTTTTTCCATCTTAACTTGACTCGAGTATGTCCGTAAACGCCAAACTCCTTCGGAACTCCATAGAATCTGTAAAAAGACTCAAAACAAAAGAAAAGACTCGAAAAACTAACGAAAGATGCAAATCAAAACTCAAACCGAATACTAAAAACGAATCAAAATACGTTAAAAACACATAATATCAGTGCACCCGGGAACGACCTAAGGCCTGAATCTCAACTTCCGGTCACAATTTCTCGAACGGGCCGTGATGGACTTCGACCAAGATCCCATTCTGAGCATTTGAGTCGGAACACATTGGGCTTACTTCGTGCGGATTCAGAAAACGAACGTGAGGTTCCATTTCTCGAACGGATGGTGACTTTTCCGGATGGGCCGTTCAGTTCCAAACAGACTTAGGCCAATTTCTTCTCGACCACGCCCGTGTGCTGATACTTCCGGATGAGCCCGACCTTGTGACCATCGTCCAGACGACCGAACCCGTGCATGGCCGGACCGAGTAGCTGAAGGGTTGCACGTGGACTTGAAGGGTCACTTTCACCATATTTATTTTTAAACTTTGTTAAAATTCATGCAATTGTTTTCTGTGCCACAATCAAGTCACATTGACTTGATTTTCTTTATATTCTTCTTTCACCACATTTTGTAAACACTTTTTGAATCTTTTCTAATAGAAATTTCTATTCTTGAGAACTTGTTCTCTCTTTTGTTCTTCGTGAGCAATTTGTTGTTTGGTGCGTCACATCCATTCAACGCCCCTGAATCCAGCATCTTGGTGCGTCACATCCAAGGTTGGATAAGGGTTGGGTATACTGAAGGCCTTCCGCATCCTTCAACGCTCCCAACGATCCACCAGTTCCGGATTTGCTAGTAGCTTATCCTGGTTCATATCCAATTCGTCAATACCATTCATTCAAGTGCTAAAAATTGTGGGCAAGTTTGTATCAGGTGGTATCAGAGTACACTTGAAGGGGTATTTCATCTTCTCATCTTTCTATCTTCTGAAATTCTGAAACACTTCTCTTATCTCCATCCTGGCCACTTCTTACCTTTGTTTTAAAACGATTTCAAAAAAAAAAAAGGAGTTTAATCGTTTTACAACTGAGGAGAAAACCAGTTGGGGGTGACTGAGGAGAGATCCAGTTGGCTGAAGAGAAAGCCGGCCTGGAAGTGGTTAAAGCGGTTTCTAATAAAAGAAAAGAAATCTTATCTCTCTATCTTCTTCTTGGGGTGTTGGGTTTTTGCGAAACACTGAATTCGATTAGATTGCTTGCTTAGAACAGTTGAGTGAAAACCTTGAGTGAAACACTTGTGAGACACCAAAACTGTGAGGAAGAGAGTTGGTTATTTGATTGTTTGTTAAGTGAATTTCAGGTTGAACATGGATGAACAAGAGGCAAGCGTGGGAACGGGATTGTCTAGTTTCCAAATGAATGCACTAACAAGTGAACTTAAGCTTATGATGAATGCAAGTATAGAGGACATTCATGTGAGACTTGACAGGATTCAGGAAGATCAACAAACATCAGGAAACAGAAGGAGAAACAACAACCGGACAGGATCTAGAGATGATGGAGGATCTTCTTCCGATCAAAGTCAAAGGAGGTCACAAAGGCGACAGCCACACCGGGACATGGGCAGAGATAACCCATTCGCTGGAGAACCTAGACAGTCAGAAAATCATCTTGGAGGCTTGAAGCTAAAATTCCCCCATTCCATGGGAAAAATGATCCAGATGCCTTCCTTGAATGGGAACGCAAGATTGAACTCGTCTTTGACTGCCAACAGCTATCAGATCGTAAGAAGGTAAGGCTCGCTGCCACTGAGTTCAATGGTCATGCACTAAATTGGTGGGATCAACTTGTGACAAACAGGAGGAGGCGAGGAGAAGAACCGTTAGAGGATTGGGATGAACTTCTCACTCTTATGAAGAAACGGTTTGTACCATCCCATTACTTGAGAGATCTCCACCAGAAGCTAAGGAGGCTGACTCAGGGCATGGTACACGAGTTTTAAACACTTATTTCCTACTGCAAGTGCACATCATACGAAGTAGTATTTAGGGGTCGATCCCACGAAGACCAGTTTCACACTTTGATCTAATGAGCTAAATCAAAAGCTAAGACAATTCAATTTTGTTTGTGGTTTTGTAAATAATAAGTAATAAAAGCAAAATCGGTTGTAAAGATAATATTAAACAAGCGTTAGGTCAAGGAATATCGCAGGAGATTCAGAGCAAAGGATCAAACAATTATTCAGGCAATGATTAAGCATAAGTCTAGAACTCAAACACTAAGATAATATCAATCCACTCTCATCGTATCAATATCTTTGTCTATCAACCTAGAAATCCTAACTCTCGCTGGTACTAGAAATCGTAGACAAGCATTAAAGATAGGTTTGATTTGTTCACAATTCTCCAATACATCTACTCTCGCAGGTAATGAATAAATTGCTCGCCCAAGTTTCTTCTAGCAACTTAGCAACTCTCGCTGTCTAAGTTAAACCTAATATCATAAAATAAAGTGATCAATTCGATCTAAGCATTAAGAACAACAAAGGTGAAGACATTGATTTGGATAGCCTATTTGTGTTTAACCCTAAAGCTCATCAACTCCTTTGACAAAACTTAACCTAACTAAGAGATCTACTCAGACATAATTAAAGAAGAAGAAAACATAGAGATTATTGAGTTCATCATAAAAGCTTGAATAGATAATGAAAGCTGAAAATAACTTAATAAGAACTTGAACAAAGCATAAATATAGATAATAAGAACTGAAAGTAAACTTAATAGAACTTGATTAAAGCACAAAGATAAGTAATAAGAACTGAAAGTAAAACTTAATTAAAGCATAAATGTTTAAAGCTTAAAAGAAACTAATAAGAACTTCATAAAAACATAAACATTAAAGCTTAAAAGAGAGAAGAAGTAATGTTTAGAAGCTAGAGAAGAGTGGGAGAAGAAGATGGTGTGGTTTGAAGCATCAAGAGTGAGTCCATTATATAGGCCAAGGTGTAGGGGAGTAGGTAAGACGGGGAACGGTCGTTCTTGGTGGAGAACGGTCGTTCTGGTGGTCGACCGAAGTAGGTGGGTGTTGGTGAGTAGGGGAACGATCGTTCTGGTGGAAGAACGGTCGTTCTACGTGGTCGTTCGCGAAGTAGGTGAGATGGGGAACGATCGTTCGTTTGAGAGAACGGTCGTTCTCTTGCATTTTTGTCGGCAGAGTTGGTGAGGTGGGGAACGACCGTTCTGTTGAGGGAACGGTCGTTCTGAGTGGTCGTTCTACTCCAAGAACGGTCGTTCTCTTGGGGAATGGTCGTTCTCTTCGTGTATTCCACCTTAACTTGACTTGAACATGTCCGTAAGCGCCAAACTCCATCCGAACTCTATAAAATCTGTAAAAAGACTCGAAACAATAGAAAAGACTCGAAAAACTAACGAAAGATGCAAATCAAAACTCAAACCGAATACTAAAAACAAATCAAAATATGTTAAAAATACATAATATCAGGGCACCAAAAGCGTGGATGACTACTACCAAGAGATGGAAATTCTGATGCTTAGAGGAGACGTTGATGAGGATCCCGAAGCTACTATGGCACGATTCCTTACTGGACTCAACCGTGAGATCCAAGACCGCATGGAGCTACAAGACTATGATGATCTAGCCGAGATGTTGCACAAGGCCATTATGGTAGAGCAACAAGTTAAGAGGAAAGGCTTCACATGGCCTACTTACCAGTCTTCTTCAAAACCAAATCCACAAGACAAAGGTAAGTCTCTTTTCCGAACAAATACGGATGTTAAAACTAATCTGCTTGTTGCTGTGGACAAAACAAAGCAGGAAGCGACTCCTAACCGAGCTAGGGAGATCAAGTGCTTCAAGTGTCATGGACTTGGCCACTATGCCAACAAGTGTCCAAACAACCGCGTGATGATCATGCGAGAAAGTGAGAGATTGAATCCGCATCGGATTGGGAGGATTCCGGACCCATCTTTGATGAGAAACCAGAAAAAGAAGAGGACCTGGACCTACCAGCCAAAGGACAACTCCTTGTGACAAGGCGAGCTTTGAATGTCCAAGCGAAAGTTGATGAGCGGGTCCAACGGGAAAATCTCTTCCACACTCGTTGCCATATCAACGACAAGGTAAGCAGTTTGATCATTGATGGTGGGAGCTGTACTAATATGGCTAGTGAGTCTCTTGTCAGGAAGCTAGGTTTGGAAACCAGGAAGCATCCACGGCCTTACAAGCTTGAGTGGCTGAATGACGATTTAGAAATGCAGGTCAAGGACCAAGTAGAAGTTTCTCTTACCATTGGACGATATGAGGACAACATTCTGTGTGATGTTCTGCCCATGGACGCAAGCCACATACTTCTTGGACGACCGTGGCAATATGACAAGCGTGTGATGCATGATGGATTCACTAACCGTCATTCTTTTGAGCATCAAGGGAAAAAGATCATCCTTGCGCCCTTGACTCCACATGAGGTGTATCAAGACCAGCTCCAACTCAAAGAAAGTAGCAAACAAGACCAAGCCAAAACCGATTCTAAGGGTAAAAAGTCCAATTTCCTTGTTAAGGCTAGTCAAGTAAGGAAAACTCTTTGTTCCAACCAGTCAATGATCCTTCTTTTGTTTAAGGAATCACTAATGGTTCAATCTGACCAAACACCGGAGCTTCCGAGTGAACTTAAACAGCTTTTGCAGGATTTTCAGGACGTGTTTCCCGAAGAGGATCCGGGTGGACTGCCTCCCAAATCGACTTTGTGCCGGGAGATTCCTTTCCAAACCGACCAGCTTACCGAACTAATCTTGTGGAAACCAAGGAGTTGCAAAAACAGATTGGGGAACTCATGAATAAAGGCTACATCCGCAAGAGCATGAGCCCTTGTGCGGTACCAGTCCTTTTGGTACCAAAGAAAGATGGGAGCTGGCGGATGTGCGTTGATTGCCGAGCAATTAACCAAATAACAGTTAAGTACAGACATCCTATCCCTCGTCTTGAGGACATGCTTGATGAACTTCACGGTTCTTGTGTCTTTTCTAAAATTGATTTGAAAAGTGGATATCATCAAATTCGGATGAAAGAAGGTGATGAATGGAAAACAGCCTTTAAAACGAAACTAGGGTTGTACGAATGGTTGGTCATGCCATTTGGGCTTACTAACGCACCTAGTACTTTCATGAGGCTGATGAATCATGTTCTTAGATCATTCATAGGCGACTTTGTGGTTGTGTACTTTGACGATATCTTGATTTATAGCAAGAGTTTTCAAGAACATTTGTCTCATTTGAAATCGGTTCTTGAAGTGCTTAGGAAAGAACAACTCTTTGCTAATTTCAAGAAATGTACCTTTGCAACAGATAATCTCGTGTTTCTTGTTGTAGGAGCTGAAGGCGTCCGAGTGGATGAGGAAAAAGTAAAGGCCATCTGAGAGTGGCCCACGCCTAAGACCGTTGGAGAAATTCGTAGCTTCCATGGACTAGCCGGCTTCTACCGCAGATTTGTGAAAGACTTCAGCACATTGGCTGCCCCACTCGCTGAGATTATCAAGAAAAGCGTTGGGTTCAAATGGGAACAAGCTCAAGAAGACTCATTCCAAGAACTCAATGCTAAGTTAACCAACGCTCCTTTACTCATTTTTCCAAATTTCTCTAAGACTTTTGAGATCGAATGCGATGATTCAGGAGTTGGAATTGGTGCTGTTTTGATGCAGGAAGGAAGACCAATTGCGTTCTTTAGTGAAAAGCTGGGAGGAGCTACCTTGAACTACCCCACTTATGATAAGGAACTATACGCGTTGGTGAGAGTTCTGCAGACTTGGCAGCACTATCTTTGGCCAAAATAATTCGTGGTTCACACTGACCATGAGACTCTCAAACATCTGAAAGGAAAGCAAAAGCTCAACAAACGACATGCCAGATGGGTAGAGTTTATCGAAACTTTTTTCCTTATGTTAAGTACAAGAAAGGGAAAGAAAACGTTGTAGCCGATGCTTTGTCTAGGAGGTATGCTTTGATTTCGGTTATGGATGCTAAGGTGCTAGGATCCGAGCAGATTAAGGAACTGTATGAGTAAGACCTAGACTTTAAGGAACCGTATCTAGCTAGCTCTAGGATCGCTTTTGGAAAGTACTTTAGAAATGATGACTTCTTGTTCTTTGCCAACCGTTTGTGTATTCCTAACTATTCTTTGAGAAACTTGTTGGTCAGAGAAGCACACGGTGGAGGCCTAATGGGTCATTTTGGCATAGACAAGAGGCTTAAAACCTTGCAGGAACATTTCTATTGGCCGGGACTGAAGAAGGACGTGATCAAGGTTTGCACTCGTTGTGAAGCTTGCAAACGTGCCAAAGCCAAAGCTGAAACGACAGGAAAACGCTTTGGGCAAAACTAGGGACCAAGCTTTTGTTTTCAACTACTTGTCATCCACAAACTGATGGGCAGACTGAAGTAGTAAATCGAACCTTGTCTACTTTGCTTAGGGCTGTTGTGAAAAAGAACCTGAGAACTTAGGAAGATTGTTTGCCTCATGTTGAATTCGCTTATAATAGTGTTATGCATTCGGCCACTAAGTTCTCCCCATTTGAAATTGTGTATGGATTTAATCCTTTGTCTCCCATGGATTTGATTTCTTTACCTTTGAGTGAAAGGGCCAGTTTGGATGGGAAAAAGGAAGCTGAACAGGTCAAGAAAATCCATGAAAAGGCCAAGGAGAACATTGAGAAACGGACCAATCAGTACACGGACAAAGCCAATAAGCACCGGCGTGAGCAGACATTTGAGGAAGGAGATCTTGTGAGGATCTATTTGAGAAAAAATCGGTTTCCAGCTGAAAGGAAATCCAAGCTCATGTCTCGGGTGGATGGACCCTTTGCCGTTACCAAACAGATCAATGACAATGCGTATCAAGTTGATCTTCAAGGTAAGTACAATGTTAGTTCCAGTTTTAATATATCTGACTTAATTCCTTTTGTGGCAGATGAAGCGGATTTGAGGTCAAATCCTTTTCAACGGGGAGAGGATGATGCGATCATTGATCAGGACCTTGATTCCAACCCGGAAGATGGTACGGGCATCGACAGCCGGACGAGGACGAACATACCGAGAAGGAGGTTGCTCGCGAGGACCAGCTGGACGACCGCAGGACGGGGCCAACCGAACGTACCATTTACCGTATCGACCCACGTGCACCCAGGAACGACCTAAGGCCTCAATCTCAACTTCCGGTGACAATTTCTCGAACGGGCCGTGATGGACTTCGACCAAGATCCATTCTGAGCATTTGAGTCGGAATACATTGGGCTTACTTCGTGCGGATTCAGAAAACGAACGTGAGGTTCCATTTCTCGACCGGATGGTGACTTTTCCGGACGGGCCGTTCAGCCGGGCACTTGCCAATCAGTTCCAAACAGACTTAGGCCAATTTCTTCTCGACCACGCCCGTGTGCTGATACTTCCGGACGAGCCCGACCTTGTGACCATCGTCCAGACGACCGAACCCGTGCATGGCCGGACCGAGTAGCTGAAGGGTTGCACGTGGACTTGAAGGGTCACTTTGACCATATTTATTTTTAAACTTTGTTAAAATTCATGCAATTGTTTTCTGTGCCACAATCAAGTCACCTTGACTTGATTTTCTTTATATTCTTCTTTCACCACATTTTGTAAACACTTTTTTGAATCTTTTCTAATAGAAATTTCTATTCTTGAGAACTTGTTCTCTCTTTTGGTCTTCGTGAGCAATTTGTTGTTTGGTGCGTCACATCCATTCAACGCCCCTGAATCCAGCGTCTTGGTGCGTCACATCCAAGGTTGGATAAGGGTTGGGTATACTGAAGGCCTTCCGCACCAGTTCCGGATTTGCTAGTAGCTTATCCCGGTTCATATCCAATTCGTCATACCATTCATTCAAGTGCTAAAAATCGTGGGCAAGTTTGTATCAATTGAGACCCAGCATCTCATAACCCATCCAAAACCGTTGACTGGTTTCTCCGGAAAGACGACGATGACAATAAGGACGATCCAACTTCCCGTGAAAGCAAAAGGGGTGGAAAAAGACACGAAGTTCTCGGTAATCGATTGCCCGCGAATCTGCGACGCAACCGTTGGAACACCATGGTTGAACTCAAAGAAGGCCATCCCGTCAACTTACCACCTGTGCCTAAAATTCCCGACTCCAACCGGAGTGGAAACAATCTGGGGACGGCAGAAAGATTCTCGAGCTTGTTTCTTAACGGAACACAGATTGAGGAAGCCGGTAACCGATCTCCGTCGCCAGCCGAAGCCCGAAAAGGGAAAGGAAGAGCGGCAGCTTGCGAAACTCGAGCAAAAATTACAAATCGAGGAATCCCGGGAGACGGAGAAGAATCCCCTGTGCGAGCCAGTGATTTCGGTCAATATAGACGTAACGAATCTGGAGCGATGTACGGAGATTGGGGCGAACATGAAGGAGCCGATCAAGACGGAGCTCAACGTAGACCCGACGTTCAAACCGGTAAAGCAGAAAAGATGGAAACTCGGACCAGAGTGGGCCCAGGCAGTGAACGTTGAAGTAGAGAGATGGCTCAAAGTCGGATCAATCACGGAAGTGAAGTATCCCGACTGGCTAGCGAATCTAGTAGTTGTAAAGAAGAAGAATGGAAAATGGCGAGTTTGCGTCGACTTCACGGATCTGAATAAAGCATGCCCAAAAGACAGCTTCCTGCTTCCGCACATCGATCGATTAGTTGAAGCAACGGCGGGGAACAAGCTGCTATCGTTCATGGACGCTTTCTCTGGATACAACCAGATCATGATGAACCCCGACGATTGGGACAAGACTGCGTTCATCAAAGATCGCGGGACATACTGCTATAAGGTGATGCCGTTCGGGTTAAAGAATGCCGGCGCAACGTACCAAAGGTTGTCAACAAAATGTTCGCCGAACAACTCGGAAGAACGATGGAAGTCTACATCGACGATATGCTAGTCAAGTCGTTGGAGGAAAAGGACCACGTGAAACACTTGCGGGAATGATTTGAACAACTCAACCGGCACAACATGAAGCTAAACCCGGCAAAGTGCAGATTCAGAGTGGGATCCGGCGAATTTCTCGGGTATCTGGTGACTCATCGAGGGATAGAAGCAAACCCGAAGCAGATTAATGCCCTGATAGAGATGGCCTCACCAAAAACTAAGAGAGAAATCCAAAGATTGACCGGACGGGTCGCGGCACTGAACCGGTTCATTTCGAGGTCGACGGACAAATGTTTGCCTTTCTATGACACACTCAGGGGAAACAAAAAGTTGAGTGGACAGAGAAATGCGACCAGGCGTTCCAAGAACTAAAGAAATACCTAGCAAGCCCGCCCGTGCTTTCAAAGCCGGTCGAAAGAGAGCCCTTTTTCTGTATGCGGCGGTGTCATCGACGGCGGTAAGCGGAGTGCTGATCAGAGAAGATCGCAACGAACAAAAACCGGTCTTCTATGTGAGCCAGACTTTGACGGACGCGGAAACTCGATACCCGCTAATGGAGAAGGCGGCCTTGGCAGTGGTAATGTGCGCTCGGAAATTGCGGCCTTATTTCCAATCGCACACGATCATTTTACTCACGGTTTTTCCGCTCAGAACGATCCTGCACAGTCCCAGTCAATCGGGACGTCTGGCAAAATGGGCGGTAGAATTAAGCAAGTATGATATCGAGTACCGAAGCAGAACATGCGCAAAATCGCAAGTCCTTGCGGATTTCTTGATCGAACCCCCGACCACTGGCGTTAGTGAACCAACATCAGATTCAGCGTGGGTTCTCCACGCAGACGGGTCTTCATCAAAGAAAGGTTCAGGAGTCAGGGTGCCGTTGACGTCACCAACTGGAGAAATCCTAGAACAGTCGTTCAGATTACTCTTCAACGCTTCCAACAACGAAGCGGAGTACGAAGCCTTGATCGCTAGACTAAGACTCGCCCTCGGGCTCAAGATCCAGAATCTACAAGCATTTTGTGATTCCCAGCTAGTGGCAAATCAGTTCAGCGGGGACTATGAAGCAAAAGACGATCGGATGGAAGCATATCTCAAAATTGTCCAAGAGCTCGCAAACCGATTCGAAAAGTTCGAACTCACAAGAATCCCACGGGGAGAAAACGCCCCGGCCGATGCGTTGGCGGCCCTGGCATCGACATCTGCCCCGGGAGAAAGACGAATCATTCTCGTCGAATTCGTAGAGCAACCAAGCATCGATCCACCACAAGTCGCTAATCTTATACAACTGCCGGAAGGTGGAGACGAGGAAGAACCTTCGGAAGAAGAATTAGCATCCATTCCGATAGAAGAGTATGGCTGCGATCTCAGATAGATGGCCCCGATACGAACACAAATCACAGACGTGGAAGTCCCGGCGGACAAGTGGGCTGCACGAAAGCTAAGGGCCCAAGCAGCCCGCTTCGTCCTCCTTGACGGCAACATCTACATATGGAGGATCTCCGGACCGTTAATGGTCTGCGTGGAAAAAGAAGAAGCAAGACGAATTATGGAGGAAGTCCACAGCGGATCGTGCGGAAATCACTCCGGAGGGAGAGCCCTCGCAATCAAGATTAAGCGGCATGGACACTATTGGCCAACCATGATAAAAGATTGCGAGAATTTCTCCCTCAAGTGCGAGAAATGCCAGAGGCACGCACCAGTAATCCATCAGCCCGCAGAACTGCTCTCGTCAATCTCCGCGCCGTACCCATTCATGAGGTGGTCAATGGACATCGTGGGGGCAATGCATAACTCAAAGCAGAAATGGTTCCTACTTGTCCTAACAGACTACTTCTCAAAGTGGGTCGAAGCGGACTCTTACGCCAGCATCAAGGACGCTCAAGTGGAGCACTTCATCTGGAAAAACATCATATTCCGGCACGGAGTCCCTTACGAGATCGTCACCGACAATGGTTCTCAATTCATTTCCGCCCGCTTCGAAGGGTTCTGCAAAAAGTGGAAAATACGCCTGAGCAAGTCAACGCCGCGTTATCCACAGGGAAACGGCCAGGCCGAAGCAGCCAACAAAACAGTTGTTGATGGACTCAAAAAGCGTCTCGACGAGAAGAAAGGGCGATGGGCAGACGAACTCGAAGGAGAACTCTGGTCCCACCGGACAACTCCAAGACGCGCAACCGGAGAAACGCCATTTGCGCTGGTCTACGGTGCCGAATGCGTTATACCGTCAGAAGTAGACTTCCCGGGCGTCAGACGAAGACTTTTGCCTGGACAGGAAGGCCTTAACCATCTGATGATGTTAGACGAACTGGACCTGATAAACGAAAGACGGGATCAAGCGCTCATCAACATTCAAAACTATCAACAAGCAGCAGCCAAGTACTACAACTCAAACGTGCGAAGCCGCAAATTCAAGGAAGGTGACCTCGTCCTCCGCAAAGTTTTCCAGAACACCGCGGAGCCGAATGCAGGGAAGCTAGGCACAAAATGGGAAGGACCGTACAAAGTAGCAAAGGTGGTCCGCCCAGGAGCATACGAGCTGGAAAACAAAGAAGGAAAGCCAGTTCCGAGGACATGGAACGCGATGCACCTAAAGAAGTATTACCACTAGACATTGTAAAATAGAACTACGAATTGGCTTGATCCCTACATTCGGGGTACGTAGGCAGCTCGCCATCCGATGAATTCAGCTATTTGTATTTTATAATTTTTAAGGGGGGAGTGGGTCCGTATATGCATACTCCCAAATTTTCGCAAATGGGTCCGTATATGCATACTCCCAAATTTTCGCAAATAAATCAAGAGGATGGACATTGGGACTTAACATCTCATAACACATCCATAGCTTGAAAAGTTTCCCGAGAACACCATTCCGACAAACATCGGGACTTAGCATCCTGAAACCTGATCCAGAAAGCGAATGGACTAAGAAAAAACCCGAGAAAATGAACATTGAGACTTGACATAACGCATCCCAACTCAGACAACATCGCCCATTACTAAGGCACAACAAATACCATCACTTCAAAAACAGCCCCTTGGCTTCCAACAAATGGCAAGCATGCCACCGTCTGTTGCTGATCACAACGGGACGATTCTTTTAACCATGGTTCTCTCTACATCCCAAAGCGGATAAACATAGCGCGCTATACAAAGTTCCGGACTAACATCCGAAAGGCGTAACCTGACATTCCGTGATCCTGCAGGAAACGTTTGAGACGATGTTCTATTTAGTTCATTTCCACTTAACGCCCCGCATAGGTAGAAAGTGCGAAGCGTGAGTCATGAAATGAACTCGCTAAACCCAGTAAACGCCAACATGGAACGCTGGTCTTAGACATCTCACGACGAAGTACCAAACCGGCCCTGGTACGAGATCATAAACTCGTCCGAAAACTAGCAATTAAACAAAACTCAAAACCCAGCGACTAACTCCGCTGGTCGAATAACACAAGAGGAACTCTTCCGGAACACTCAGATCTGAGCGCCGGAACAGCGCCCCGATCAACCAGACTGAACTAAGCAAACAAAACCAAATCGATATGAAGAAGGGCCGCCCGATCTATTCAGATAAATGGGCCGCCCGATCTCTTCAGATAAATGGGCCGCCAGATCTCTTCAGACAAATGGGCCGCCCGATCTTTTCATATAAATGGGCCGCCCGATCTCTTCAGATAAATGGGCCGCCCGATCTCTTCAGATAAATGGGCCGCCTGATCTCTTCAGATAAATGGGCTGCCCGATCTCTTTAGATAAATGGACTGCTTGGCCACTTCAAAGAAACGGCCCAGCCGCTCAGTCTCGCTAGACAACAGGGCCAATAGCCCATATGGCCAGCCGCCCGCTCCGAAAAACACAACCCCGCAGCTGGGACATGACCAGCCGCCCGGGATCAATCCAACACAACCCGGCGGCTGGGACATAACCAGCCGCCCGGGATCAATCCAACACAACCCGGCGGCTGGGACATTGCCAGCCGCCCGAGATCAATCCAACACAACCCGGCGGCTGGGACATGACCAGCCGCCCGGGATCAATCCAACACAACTCGGCGGCTGGGACATGACCAGCCGCTCGGGATCAATCCAACACAACCCGGCGGCTGGGACATAACCAGCCGCCCGGGATCAATCCAGCATGACCCTGCGGCTGGGAGATGACCAGCCGCCCGGGATTAATCCAGCATGACCCGGCGACTGGGACATGACCAGCCACCCATAATCAATCCGACATAATCTGGCGGCTGGGGACATGGCCAGCCGACCATCCTCTCCATATCAATATCAATACAAGGCGGCCGGATTTGTCCCGGACTAAACCCAGCCGCCCATGATCATCTAACCTGGACCTTTGCACAAAATAAAAGTATACGAAAGCTCATCTTTATTGAAATCTCAAAACAAGTAAAAACCGGTCAAGACCAAAAATACATAACATAAATCTATAAACGAAAGCCAAAAACCACAAAAAAAAACTCAAAAAATAACCACCGCAAGGTCAAGAGTCTGAACCAAACGCCTTAGCAACAACAATATTCGAGATTTCGGGAACAGACTCATTCGATCCCGAAAGATCAACCACCCCGAGAGAAGTAGCCTCCTCTTCGACAGATCTTTCCTCGGGTATTGAGACATCGTCATCCCTGTGGGCTGGGCACAACTGAGAATCCATCTTCCCACGTATTCGAGCGATACATCATCAAACCGAGCTGCAGACTTGTCAAACTTGTTCATCCATGTGGACAATTTCACCTTCTCCTCATCCAAGCTGGGAGGATCAGTCCCCTGAAGCAACGCGACAAGTTCGATATTACTCTCTATCTGAGCCAAGTTTACTTTCTGGTTCCTTGCCTCAGACAAAGATCCGAGATCTTCTCTTAGTACATTCAAGAAGTCACGCAATTTTGCAACCGAAGCCTTGCGGGGACTATGAAGCAAAAGACGATTGGATGGAAGCATATCTCAAAATTGTCCAAGAGCTCGCAAACCGATTCGAAAAGTTCGAACTCACAAGAATCCCACGGGGAGAAAACGCCCCGGCCGATGCGTTGGCGGCTCTGGCATCGACATCTGCCCCGGGAGAAAGACGAATCATTCCCGTCGAATTCATAGAGCAACCAAGCATCGATCCACCACAAGTCGCTAATCTTATACAACTGCCGGAAGGTGGAGACGAGGAAGAACCTCCGGAAGAAGAATTAGCATCCATTCCGATAGAAGAGTATGGCTGCGATCGCAGATAGATGGCCCCGATACGAACACACATCACAGACGTGGAAGTCCCGGCGGACAAGTGGGCTGCACGAAAGCTAAGGGCCCAAGCAGCCCGCTTCGTCCTCCATGACGGCAACATCTACATATGGAGGATCTCCGGACCTTTAATGGTCTGCGTGGAAAAAGAAGAAGCAAGACGAATTATGGAGGAAGTCCACAGCGGATCGTGCGGAAATCACTCCGGAGGGAGAGCCCTCGCAATCAAGATTAAGCGGCATGGACACTATTGGCCAACCATGATAAAAGATTGCGAGAAGTTCTCCCTCAAGTGTGAGAAATGCCAGAGGCACGCACCAGTGATCCATCAGCCCGCAGAACTGCTCTCGTCAATCTCCGCGCCGTACCCATTCATGAGGTGGTCAATGGACATCGTGGGGCCAATGCATAACTCAAAGCAGAAAAGGTTCCTACTTGTCCTAACAGACTACTTCTCAAAGTGGGTCGAAGCGGACTCTTACGCCAGCATCAAGGACGCTCAAGTGGAGCACTTCGTCTGGAAAAACATCATATGCCGGCACGGAGTCCCTTACGAGATCATCACTGACAATGGTTCTCAATTCATTTCCGCCCGTTTCGAAGGGTTCTGCAAAAAGTGGAAAATACGCCTGAGCAAGTCAACGCCGCGTTATCCACAGGGAAACGGCCAGGCCGAAGCAGCCAACAAAACTGTTGTTGATGGACTCAAAAAGTGTCTCGACGAGAAGAAAGGGCGATGGGCAGACGAACTCGAAGGAGTACTCTGGTCCCACCGGACAACTCCAAGACGCGCAACCGGAGAAACGCCATTCGCGCTGGTCTACGGTGCCGAATGCGTTATACCGTCAGAAGTAGACTTCCCGGGCGTCCGACGAAGACTTTTGCCTGGACAGGAAGGCCTTAATCATCTGATGATGTTAGACGAACTGGACCTGATAAACGAAAGACGGGATCAAGCGCTCATCAACATTCAAAACTATCAACAAGCAGCAGCCAAGTACTACAACTCAAACGTGCGAAGCCGCAAATTCAAGGAAGGTGACCTCGTCCTCCGCAAAGTTTTCCAGAACACTGCGGAGCCGAATGCAGGGAAGCTAGGCACAAAATGGGAAGGACCGTACAAAGTAGCAAAGGTGGTCCGCCCAGGAGCATACGAGCTGGAAAACAAAGAAGGAAAGCCAGTTCCGAGGACATGGAACGCGATGCACCTAAAGAAGTATTACCACTAGACATTGTAAAATAGAACTACGAATTGGCTTGATCCCTACATTCGGGGTACGTAGGCAGCTCGCCATCCGACGAATTCAGCTATTTGTATTTTATAATTTTTAAGGGGGGAGTGGGTCCGTATATGCATACTCCCAAATTTTCGCAAATGGGTCGTATATGCATACTCCCAAATTTTCGCAAATAAATCAAGAGGATGGACATTGGGACTTAACATCTCATAACACATCCATAGCTTGAAAAGTTTCCCGAGAACACCATTCCGACAAACATCGGGACTTAGCGTCCCGAAACCTGATCCAGAAAGCGAATGGACTCAGAAAAAACCCGAGAAAATGAACATTGAGACTTGACATAACGCATCCCCAACTCAGACAACATCGCCCATTACTAAGGCACAACAAATACCATCACTTCAAAAACAGCCCCTTGGCTTCCAACAAATGGCAAGCATACCACCGTCTGTTGCTGATCACAACGGGACGATTCTTTTAACCATGGTTCTCTCTACATCCCAAAGCGGATAAACATAGCGCGCTATACAAATTTCCGGACTAACATCCGAAAGGCGTAACCTGACATTCCGCGATCCTGCAGGAAACATTTGAGACAATGTTCTATTTAGTTCATTTCCACTTAACGCCCCGCATAGGTAGAAAGTGCGAAGCGTGAGTCATGAAATGAACTCGCTAAACCCAGTAAACGCCAACATGGAACGCTGGTCTTAGACATCTCACGACGAAGTACCAAACCGGCCATGGTACGAGATCATAAACTCGTCCGAAAACTAGCAATTAAACAAAACTCCAAACCCAGCGACTAACTCCGCTGGTCGAATAACACAAGAGGAACTCTTCCGGAACACTCAGATCTGAGCGCCTGGAACAGCGCCCCGATCAACCAGACTGAACTAAGCAAACAAAACCAAATCGATATGAAGAAGGGTCGCCCGATCTCATCAGATAAATGGGCCGCCAGATCTCTTCAGACAAATGGGCCGCCCGATCTCTTCATATAAATGGGCCGCCCGATCTCTTCAGATAAATGGGCCGTCCGATCTCTTCAGATAAATGGGCCGCCCGATCTCTTCAGATAAACGGGCCGCACGATCTCTTCATATAAATGGGCTGCCCGATCTCTTTAGATAAATGGACTGCTTGGCCTCTTCAAAGAAACGGCCCAGCCGCTCAGTCTCGCTAGACAACAGGGCCAATAGCCCATATGGCCAGCCGCCCACTCCGAAAAACACAACCCCGCAGCTGGGACATGACCAGCCGCCCGGGATCAATCCAACATAACCCGGCGGCTGGGACATAACCAGCCGCTCGGGATCAATCCAACACAACCCGGCGGCTGGGACATTGCCAACCGCCCGAGATCAATCCAACACAACCCGGCGGCTGGGACATGACCAGCCGCCCGGGATCAATCCAACACAACCCGGCGGCTGGGACATTGCCAGCCGCCCGAGATCAACCCAGCATGACCCGGCGGCCGGGACATGACCAGCCGCCCGGGATCAATCCAGCATGACCCTGCGGCTGGGAGATGACCAGCCGCATGGGATCAATCCAGCATGACCCGGCGACTGGGACATGACCAGCCGCCCATAATCAATCCGACATAATTTGGCGGCTGGGGACATGCCCAGCCGACCATCCTCTCCATATCAATATCAATACAAGGCGGCCGGATTTGTCCCGGACTAAACCCAGCCGCCCATGATCATCTAACCTGGACCTTTGCACAAAATAAAAGTATACGAAAGCTCATCTTTATTGAAATCTCAAAACAAGTAAAAACCAGTCAAGACCAAAAATACATAACATAAATCTATAAACGAAAGCCAAAAACCACAAAAAAACTCAAAAAATAACCACCGCAAGGTCAAGATTCTGAACCAAACGCCTTAGCAACAACAATATTCGAGAATTCGGGATAGACTCATTCGATCCCGATAGATCAACCACCCCGAGAGAAGTAGCCTCCTCTTCGACAGATCTTTCCTCGGGTATTGAGACATCGTCATCCCTGTGGGCTGGGCACAACTGAGAATCCATCTTCCCACGTATTCGAGCGATCACATCATCAAACCGAGCTGCAGACTTGTCAAACTTGTTCATCCATGTGGACAATTTCACCTTCTCCTCATCCAAGCTGGGAGGATCAGTCCCCTGAAGCAACGCGACAAGTTCGATATTACTCTCTATCTGAGCCAAGTTTACTTTCTGGTTCCTTGCCTCAGACAAAGATCCGAGATCTTCTCTTAGTACATTCAAGAAGTCACGCAATTTTGCAACCGAAGCCTTGCGGGGACTATGAAGCAAAAGATGATTGGATGGAAGCATATCTCAAAATTATCCAAGAGCTCGCAAACCGATTCGAAAAGTTCGAACTCACAAGAATCCCACGGGGAGAAAACGCCCCGGCCGATGCGTTGGCGGCCCTGGCATCGACATCTGCCCCGGGAGAAAGACGAATCATTCCCGTCGAATTCATAGAGCAACCAAGCATCGATCCACCACAAGTCGCTAATCTTATACAACTGCCGGAAGGTGGAGACGAGGAAGAACCTCCGGAAGAAGAATTAGCATCCATTCCGATAGAAGAGTATGGCTGCGATCGCAGATAGATGGCCCCGATACGAACACACATCATAGACGTGGAAGTCCCGGCGGACAAGTGGGCTGCACGAAAGCTAAGGGCCCAAGCAGCCCGCTTCATCCTCCATGACGGCAACATCTACATATGGAGGATCTCCGGACCTTTAATGATCTGCGTGGAAAAAGAAGAAGCAAGACGAATTATGGAGGAAGTCCACAGCGGATCGTGCGGAAATCACTCTGGAGGGAGAGCCCTCGCAATCAAGATTAAGCGGCATGGACACTATTGGCCATCCATGATAAAAGATTGCGAGAAGTTCTCCCTCAAGTGCGAGAAATGCCAGAGGCACGCACCAGTGATCCATCAGCCCGCAGAACTGCTCTCGTCAATCTCCGCGCCGTACCCATTCATGAGGTGGTCAATAGACATCGTGGGGCCAATGCATAACTCAAAGCAGAAAAGGTTCCTACTTGTCCTAACAGACTACTTCTCAAAGTGGGTCGAAGCGGACTCTTACGCCAGCATCAAGGACGCTCAAGTGGAGCACTTCGTCTGGAAAAACATCATATGCCGGCACGGAGTCCCTTACGAGATCATCACCGACAATGGTTCTCAATTCATTTCCGCCCGTTTCGAAGGGTTCTGCAAAAAGTGGAAAATACGCCTGAGCAAGTCAAAGCCGCGTTATCCACAGGGAAACGGCCAGGCCGAAGCAGCCAACAAAACTGTTGTTGATGGACTCAAAAAGTGCCTCGACGAGAAGAAAGGGCGATGGGCAGACGAACTCGAAGGAGTACTCTGGTCCCACCGGACAACTCCAAGACGCGCAACCGGAGAAACGCCATTCGCTGGTCTACGGTGCCGAATGCGTTATACCGTCAGAAGTAGACTTCCGGGCGTCAGACGAGACTTTTGCCTGGACAGGAAGGCCTTAACCATCTGATGATGTTAGACGAACTGGACCTGATAAACGAAAGACGGGATCAAGCGCTCATCAACATTCAAAACTATCAACAAGCAGCAGCCAAGTACTACAACTCAAACGTGCGAAGCCGCAAATTCAAGGAAGGTGACCTCGTCCTCCTCAAAGTTTTCCCGAACACCGCGGAGCCGAATGCAGGGAAGCTAGGCACAAAATGGGAAGGACCGTACAAAGTAGCAAAGGTGGTCCGCCCAGGAGCATACGAGCTGGAAAAAAAAGAAGGAAAGCCAGTTCCGAGGACATGGAACGCGATGCACCTAAAGAAGTATTACCACTAGACATTGTAAAATAGAACTACGAATTGGCTTGATCCCTACATTCAGGGTACGTAGGCAGCTCGCCATCCGACGAATTCAGCTATTTGTATTTTATAATTTTTAAGGGGGGAGTGGGTCCGTATATGCATACTTCCAAATTTTCGCAAATGGGTCCGTATATGCATACTCCCAAATTTTCGCAAATAAATCAAGAGGATGGACATTGGGACTTAACATCTCATAACACATCCATAGCTTGAAAAGTTTCCCGAGAACACCATTCCGACAAACATCGGGACTTAGCATCCCGAAACCTGATCCCGAAAGCGAATGGACTCAGAAAAAACCCGAGAAAATGAACATTGAGACTTGACATAACGCATCCCCAACTCAGACAACATCGCCCATTACTAAGGCACAACAAATACCATCACTTCAAAAACAGCCCCTTGGCTTCCAACAAATGGCAAGCATGCCACGTCTGTTGCTGATCACAACGGGACGATTCTTTTAACCATGGTTCTCTCTACATCCCAAAGCGGATAAACATAGCGCGCTATACAAATTTCCGGACTAACATCCGAAAGGCGTAACCTGACATTCCGCGATCCTGCAGGAAACGTTTGAGATGATGTTCTATTTAGTTCATTTCCACTTAACGCCCCGCATAGGTAGAAAGTGCGAAGCGTGAGTCATGAAATGAACTCGCTAAACCCAGTAAACGCCAACATGGAACGCTGGTCTTAGACATCTCACGACGCAGTACCAAACCGGACATGGTACGAGATCATAAACTTATCCGAAAACTAGCAATTAAACAAAACTCCAAACCCAGCGACTAACTCCGCTGGTCGAATAACACAAGAGGAACTCTTCCGGAACACTCAGATCTGAGTGCCCGGAACAGCGCCCCGATCAAACAGACTGAACTAAGCAAACAAAACCAAATCGATATGAAGAAGGGTCGCCCGATCTCTTCAGATAAATGGGCCGCCCGATCTCTTCAGATAAATGGGCCGCCAGATCTCTTCAGACAAATGGGCCGCCCGATCTCTTCATATAAATGGGCCGCCCGATCTTTTCAGATAAATTGGCCGCCCGATCTCTTCAGATAAATGGGCCGCCCGATCTCTTCAGATAAATGGGCCGCCCGATCTCTTCAGATAAATGGGCTACCCGATCTCTTTAGATAAATGGACTGCTTGGCCTCTTCAAAGAAACGGCCCAGCCGCTCAGTCTCACTAGACAACAGGGCCAATAGCCCATATGGCCAGCCGCCCGCTCCGAAAAACACAACCCCGCAGCTGGGACATGACCAGCCGCCCGGGATCAATCCAACACAACCCGGCGGCTGGGACATAACCAGCCGCCCGGGATCAATCCAACACAACCCGGCGGCTGGGACATTGCCAGCCGCCCGAGATCAATCCAACACAACCCGGCGGCTGGGACATGACCAGCCGCCCGGGATCAATCCAACACAACCCGGCGGCTGGGACATGACCAGCCGCTCGGGATCAATCCAACACAACCCGGCGGCTGGGACATAACCAGCCGCCCGGGATCAATCCAACACAACCCGGCGGCTGGACATTGCCAGCCGCCCGAGATCAATCCAACACAACCCGGCGGCTGGGACATGACCAGCCGCCCGGGATCAATCCAACACAACCCGGCGGCTAGGACATGACCAGCCGCCCGGGATCAATCCAACACAACCCGGCGGCTGGGACATTGCCAGCCGCCCGAGATCAACCCAGCATGACCCGGCGGCCGGGACATGACCAGCCGCCCGGGATCAATCCAGCATGACCCTGCGGCTGGGAGATGACCAGCCGCCCGGGATCAATCCAGCATGACCCGGCGACTGGGACATGACCAGCCGCCCATAATCAATCCGACATAATCTGGAGGCTGGGGACATGGCCAGCCGACCATCCTCTCCATATCAATATCAATACAAGGCGGCCGGATTTGTCCCGGACTAAACCCAGCCGCCCATGATCATCTAACCTGGACCTTTGCACAAAAGAAAAGTATACGAAAGCTCATCTTTATTGAAATCTCAAAACAAGTAAAAACCGGTCAAGACCAAAAATACATAACATAAATCTATAAACGAAAGCCATAAACCACAAAAAAACTCAAAAAATAACCACCGCAAGGTCAAGAGTCTGAACCAAACGCCTTAGCAACAACAATATTCGAGATTCCGGGAACAGACTCATTCGATCCCGATAGATCAACCACCACGACAGAAGTAGCCTCCTCTTCGACAGATCTTTCCTCGGGTATTGAGACATCGTCATCCCTGTGGGCTGGGCACAACTGAGAATCCATCTTCCCACGTATTCGAGCGATCACATCATCAAACCGAGCTGCAGACTTGTCAAACTTGTTCATCCATGTGGATAATTTCACCTTCTCCTCATCCAAGCTGGGAGGATCAGTCCCCTGAAGCAACGTGACAAGTTCGATATTACTCTCTATCTGAGCCAAGTCTACTTTCTGGTTCCTTGCCTCAGACAAAGATCTGAGATCTTCTCTTAGCACATTCAAGAAGTCTCGGAATTTTGCAACTGAAGCCTTGCGGGGACTATGAAGCAAAAGACGATCGGATGGAAGCATATCTCCAAATTGTCCAAGAGCTCGCAAACCGATTCGAAAAGTTCGAACTCACAAGAATCCCACGGGGAGAAAACGCCCCGGCCGATGCGTTGGCGGCCCTGGCATCGACATCTGCCCCGGGAGAAAGACGAATCATTCCCGTCGAATTCATAGAGCAACCAAGCATCGATCCACCACAAGTCGCTAATCTTATACAACTGCCGGAAGGTGGAGACGTGGAAGAACCTCCGGAAGAAGAATTAGCATCCATTCCGATAGAAGAGTATGGCTGCGATCGCAGATAGATGGCCCCGATACGAACACACAACACAGACGTGGAAGTCCCGGCGGATAAGTGGGCTGCACGAAAGCTAAGGGCCCAAGCAGCCTGCTTCGTCCTCCATGACGGCAACATCTACATATGGAGGATCTCCGGACCGTTAATGGTCTGCGTGGAAAAAGAAGAAGCAAGACGAATTATGGAGGAAGTCCACAGCGGATCGTGCGGAAATCACTCCGGAGGGAGAGCCCTCGCAATCAAGATTAAGCGGCATGGACACTATTGGCCAACCATGATAAAAGATTGCGAGAAGTTCTCCCTCAAGTGCGAGAAATGCCAGAGGCACGCACCAGTAATCCATCAGCCCGCAGAACTGCTCTTGTCCCGGACTAAACCCAACCGCCCATGATCATCTAACCTGGACCTTTGCACAAAAGAAAAGTATATGAAAGCTCATCTTTATTGAAATCTCAAAACTAGTAAAAACCTGTCAAGACCAAAAATCAGGCTGTACATAACATAAATCTATAAACGAAAGCCAAAAACCACCAAAAAATTCAAAAAATAACCACCGCAAGGTCAAGAGTCTGAACCAAACGCCTTAGCAACAACAATATTCGAGATTCCGGGAACAGACTCATTCGATCCCGATAGATCAACCACCCCGAGAGAAGTAGCCTCCTCTTCGACAGATCTTTCCTCGGGTATTGAGACATCGTCATCCCTGTGGGCTGGGCACAACTGATAATCCATCTTCCCACGTATTCGCGCGATCACATCATCAAACCGAGCTGCAGACTTGTCAAACTTGTTCATCCATGTGGACAATTTCACCTTCTCCTCATCCAAGCTGGGAGGATCAGTCCCCTGAAGCAACGCGACAAGTTCGATATTACTCTCTATCTGAGCCAAGTCTACTTTCTGGTTCCTTGCCTCAGACAAAGATCTTCTCTTAGCACATTCAAGAAGTCGCAGAATTTTGCAACCGAAGCCTTGCGGCCATCCGCGTAAGCCCGTTGCACCTTCGAGTTGCGCTCCGCTTTCGCACTAGCCAAGTGGTCTTTCAAAGTTTGTACTTCCTTAGCATGACGCGCATCCTTGGCCTCTTGGCGGGTCTTGAACTGCAACGCCCCGGCTTTTTCCGTGCGCAACGAAGCGAGCTCCCTCTCGAGTGACTTGACCTGATGCGAAGATGCCACCTCAAGTTCGATGAGTTTCCTCCTTACCAGCCGAGCATCCTCCCGAGCTTCCTCAGCACGCTTTCGGATCCCACGGACAGAAGCATCATACGTGCTGATGCACTTGTTCACGGAAGACATGAACTAAAAAAAAAAAGAGAAAAAGGAAAAAAAGAGAGTCAGCAAAAAAAAAAAAGAAAAAAAAGCAAGAATAGATAAACCTTCATCCCGCTCAAGGCCATATCCTCATACTTCTCAAGCTCGTCCAGACTGTCACAAGAAGGAAACCTGAAGCTAGCATCCGTGATCACCGAAAAACTCCGAGCAGACTGACGATGATTTTTACAAACAGCCTCAGGAAAAACACTTGTCTCGGGATGAATAGTGTTTTTAACGGTTTTTCCCGCGTGAATAGTGTTCCGAGCGTTTTATGACTTCCGAGATTTGAACCGCCCGTTTTTTATTTGAACTTCCAGCCGCCGGTTTCAGTCTTGATGGCCAGCCGCCGGTTCCTTTGGCTTGTATGCTCGGCGACTGGTCCACGGCTGGCTGGACGTTCGTCACGGTCTTTCGGGGAACGTTTATGGACGTCTTTGGAGTCAGAACATGCAAACGGATGATCTCCGGGTCGGTCCGGGCATTGAGTTACGTTTGACGGTCGGTCGACTGGACGATGTTCGGATGAGGAGTCTCGACTTGAGAAATGATCGTGGACATGTGATGAAGACCCGGCGGCTGGGACAAGTGCCAGCCGCCGGCCACGGACGAAGGGAGATCCGGCGGCTGGCCTCATCCCAGCCGCCGCCACGGACGAAGGGATCCGGCGGCTGGCTTCATCCCAGCCGCCGGCCACGGACGAAGGGAGATCCGGCGGCTGGCACTTGTCCCAGCCGCCGGCCGTTGGTGAAAGAGGACCCGGCGGCTGGCCATGTCCCAGCCGCCGGTTGGCTTCCAGGACGGATCGTGGGCAGTTTGCCTTAGCTCGTCCGTTCCATGTTCGGGATAGGTTTCATTTGGTCTTGTCCTTCTCTTTTCGTTCCGTCAATCTTCGAGGAGGGGATTTCGACCCCAACAGTTAGCCCCCCAGCTCTTTGCTTCCGTGGTTTGGAGCAAGGAGCTCCGAGCTGAGAGTTTTATCGGGATTGACTGAAACGGGAAGGCTATGAGTTTTTCCGTTCATCCGCTTCGTCCGCTTCGCTTTAGTGTCTTGTTAGAGTATAGTTCTCCATGGGATTTCGTGCCATGCTTGCTATATCAAAGGAGTGGCTTCATTTCATTTTTTCACACTTCTCTTCTCTTCTCAAAAATTTTCTAAGTCTCTCCTTCGATAATAATTTTTTTTCTTTAGCTATGGCTGGTGAAGGAGGTTCTTCTTTCGAACTTAACCTTGATGCCATAATGAATAATCAGTTTGACTTCGATTTTATGTCCGCGGAGGATGATGCAGTACTTGTAGAAGATCTGCTGGCGGCTGGAGAAGATGCCATTCCGCAAGCAGCGTACGGTCCCGAAGGTGTCCCGCAGTGGGAGGCCGGTCCTAGCAATGCTCAAGGAACGCTTGGTTTTGCTAATGTTCCTCAATGGGAGTCCGGAACGGCGGCTGGGAATGATGGTCTACCCGAGACGGCGGCTGGGAATGAAGGCATTCCCGAGATGGCGGCTGGGAATGAGACCAGACCCGAGCCGGTAGCCGGGAGGTCGACGAGTAGGGCGTCTGGTTCGGAGAGGGCGTTTGGCTCTAAGAATGCTCCCAAGAGGGCGGCTGGCGTAGTAGCCATTTCAAGATGGGCGCTCAGCTCCGGAGGTGTCTTAGAGAGGGCGTCCGGCTCTTCTCGAGTTGAAGCTGACGGCGTCTCGCCGAGGACGAGCATAGCACGTGGCGTCTGGACTCCCCCCCAACAGGTTGAGGACAACGGCAGGTGGCGTGCATGGCCATCCCGATCCTTGGTCCCTTCTGAACGTCGTCGTGTTTGGCCAGAGAGCGGTGACGACTCGGCCACATCCCTGGAAGAAGTTAGATCGGATCACCGGGAGGTGCCTATCTTCGTGCATCCGGACGTGAAGTCCAAGTGTCGTTCTCCCGGAGAGGCTAAAGCCTATTGGGGTGAAGACATTTTTGCTTGACGGTTTAAGAAGCCTGGACCGTCTACGAGTTATAGATCGATAGCCGAGACATTCAGGCATGGTCCTACTTTGAGCGATCGGGATTCGCTAGCCGAACTTAGATACGATTTCCGGATTCCGGACAAGATTAAGTTCCGTCTCCCGAAGGATGGGGATAGGATGAACAAGGCGCCAGATGGCTATTATGCCATGTACGAGTCGATGTTCTACGAAGCCTTCCTCTGGTTCCCGATCCCGGGAGCCATTTTTGATTTTCTCGATTTGTATGGGGTTGCGATCTCTCAACTTACCCCTGGCGCCATGAGGATTTTGATGGGACTTGTGGTCCGTTGTGCCGAATGTGGGATCAAGTTGGAGGGTGATCTGATTCGGAATTTCTTTTCGATGGGGAAGGTTTCCAATTCGGATTTCTTCTGCTCAATCAACGTTCGGAGGAACGTGAAGCGTTTCTACTCCGGGCTTCGACAGCATTGCAAAGCTTCGCGGCTCGAGTTTTTCTACGTGAAACGCAGCCCGCTCACGGTCGGTTCTGACTTCGGCGGCTCGGTTAGGACCGAGTGGAGTTTGCCACGTAAGCGTTTTGTCTTTTTGCTATAAGTAGTCCTTGCTCATTTGTTTCATTCTTCATAACTTCATTTCTCACAGCTTTTCTTCTTTTCTCTCTCTAGGTCGTGATCCCTTTGTTCCCAGGATTTCCGGGTTTGAGGATATCGTTACAGAAGTTGATAAGAAGAAAATCGATTGGGAGTGTCCTGACCTTTGGCGCCGCTTTCTTGACGCAAGAGATATTTTAGAAGGACGTGCCCCTCTCAAAGGTCCCGACTTCATCGACCCGCTGGCGACGTACCCCGGAATGGAGGGTGTTTGGAACTATCGCAAGCAGAAGTACGGCGAGGCTAGACCGTCCGGAGAGGCAGTCGAGTTTGACCTGGCGTCCGGCTTTGTTCTTCCGCCCGGACCTGATTTCCATGGCGCGCCCGAGGAACAGATTGCTGCTCCTCAGAGTTCAGCTTGTGCCGTCGCTGTGGATAAGGGGAAGGGAGCTTCCAACAGCCCTGGCCGTCTGAGGAAGGGGAAAGTGGCTCGGACGGCCGAGGCGTCCGATCATGGTCTTCTCTTCGATGCCCGCAAGGCGGCGGGAGGCGATCCAGCTGAGTCTGTTAAGGTTGTGGACTACTTTGGAGCGCTGGCTCCGGCCCCAGCTGCGCCGTTCGATCGTTCAGCGGCTTACGGAGATCTGTCCTCCAGTCTTATGATGGTAATTCTTTTTTTCCTTTAGATTCGTTTGGACGCAGTTTGGTCTTTGCTGATATTTGCTTTTCTTTGATTCAGATCGCCACCGAGCTCATGCAACCCAGGTTGCCTTGGAAGCTTCGGAGGAGAGAGAGTCCGGCAAGAAGAGAAGGACAAAGATCAAGGCCTTGGAAGTGAAGCTTCGGAACGTGGAGAGGCGATCTCAGAAGGAGATTAAGAAAGTGCTCGCGGAAGCTGAGCGGAAATTGGAGCTGGCTCTTAAGAAATGTCGCTGGGACTTGGTGGAGAAGTACCGTCTTCGCATCGAGGGAGCCAATGCTGCTCTCGTGCCAATGCGTCAGGCGAAATATGGCGAGACTGCCTTGTCTGAGGTCAGCTCTAACCTCGACCTAGTCCGGGACATTAAGTCCGGGAAGTCGAAGGTTGAGGGGGAAGAGGGAGAGCTGGAGGCGGAATTGGAGCGGCTCAAAGGAGGAGGTTGGACCGGTTCCTATGATCGGGCTGCTGCCGTTCTCGAGAGCCACTTGGTATACTCTCCCGTTTCTCCATACCAGTCTCCGGACGCTGAGGCTTTGGACTATGGAGCTCCTACCCCTCTCGTCGAATATGACTAGGCTTTGGCCTTGTGTTTTCTTTTTCTGCCTTAGTTGTATTCGGGTCTTTTGACCCTTTTTATTGTATTTGCTTTGTTAACCGAACTCATATCTCCTTTCATGGAGATTTTTATCTATCAGCTTTTGCCTTAGATGTTATGGACTTCTTTGCTTGCTTGCTTTGCTTTTATAGCCTTGATAAAGGAGAAGATGGGCGGCCGGTATGTCTCTCTTCCAAGAGGGCGGCTGGCCCATTTTATAGAATGAAGGGCGGCTGGCCGGTTTTGTGGACTAAAGGGCGGCTGGCCCGTCTCTCTACGGAGGACGGGCGGCTAGCCCGTTTTGTGGAGTAAAGGGCGGCTGGCCCGTCTCTCTACGGAGGACGGGCGGCTGGCCCGTTTTGTGGAGTAAAGGGCGGCTGGCCCGTCTCTCTAACGGAGGCCGGGCGGCTAGCCCGTTTTGTGGAGTAAAGGGCGGCTGGCCCGTCTCTCTACGGAGGACGGGCGGCTGGCCCGTTTTGTGGAGTAAAGGGCGGCTGGCCCGTCTCTCTACGGAGGACGCGCGGCTGGCCCGTTTTGATATTGCGTTGGAGTGTTGTTCCGGACAATCGAACTTTTAGACCAGTTTGTATTTTGCGAATGTTCCTGGGTTTAATGCAGTCTTTTGTTGTCGTAGGGGACCGAGCTTGTTCGAATCCCTCTTTCGACTGAACTTTTAAGATCTCGCATCAGAGCCGGTTTGATACTGCGTTCTCGAGATGTCTTTGACCAGTGTTCCCGTGTCAGGCGCTTTACTGGGTTTAAAGAGTTACTTTGTGTCCTGTACTATGCAAAGTGTGGTGAAAGTAAACTAATCAGAACATCGTCTCGAGCGCTTCCTGCAGGATCGCGGGATACAGGTTACGCCCTTCGGATGTTAATCCGGAAATTTGTATAGCGCGCTAGTTTTATCCTCTGCGGGATGTTGAAAGAACCATGGTTTTAAAAAGATAGTCTTGTTGTGGCCAGCAACAGACGGATTTGTTGGTGATGACTAAGTATTCGGGAGAAGTATCTTGATTGGTGGTCTTGGATGAGTTACGAGATGCTAAGCCTCGATGTTCATCTGATTTGTAAGTTGAAGATGTTTTATGAGATACTGAGTCTCAATGTTCATTTTCCTCGGGTTTTTCTGGATCCATTTGGTTTCTGGATCAAGTTTCGAGATGCTAAGTCTCGATGTTTGTCAGAATGGTGTTTTCGGGAACTTTTTCAAGCTTTGGATGTGTTATGAGATGCTAAGTCCCAATGTCCATCTCCTTGAAATTTTTGCGAAAATTTGGGAGTATGTATATACGGACCCACTCCCCCCTTTTTTAAAGAGAGGGGCAACTGAACTCGTTTTTTAAGCGAGCTGCCTACGTACCCTTCGTGAAAAGGGATCAAGTCACCCGTAGTTCCGTTTTTTTTTTTTTTTTTTTTTTTTTTTTTTTTGGTAGGAAGATGGTTAGGTCTCGCCGTGGAACCGTTATTTGTAGCTTCGACGGTTTCTGAGGCAGTTTTCGTCTCTTCTTCTTTGTTTCAGTGGGCGGAACCTCCGTTTTCTCGAACTGTTCGGTCCTGCTTACTTTCTTTCCAATTCGGGGACTTTGTCTTCATTCTTCCTCTTCGGGTTCCCTCTCTGCGGGTGGTCGGATTCCGGAGCTTGTGCTCTGCCAGAAAACAGATCCGAGCCTCCTTCTGATTTCCCCAAATGGTCTTGATTCCGTTGGTGTCGGGAACTTCAGGCAAAGATGGTAAGTCGATGGATAGCTCGCATTGAATGATTCAGGGAGTCCCCATTATCACGTTATAAATTGCGGGGTGGTTTGCCACCGCGAAGTTAACGATTTTCGTGATTCACCGGCACGAACCGGGAGCTGGATTGTTCCATCCGTCATTGTGACTTCGCCAGAGAATCCGGTCAGCGATCTCGGACTGGGCGTTATCTTTGACGGATCCACTTTCATTCTTTGAAGTGTCTCTCGAAAAATGACGTCCACCGAACTTCCGGTGTCGATCAAGACTCGTGAGACGTCATGGTCGTTGATATCCAACTCTACCACCAATGGATCATCGTGAGGTTGGTCAAGGCCTTCAGCGTCTTTTTCGTAAAAAGCGATCCGATCGTCGTTTTCAGTGATCGGTTCCCGTGGTTTTGACTCCTTGTCTCCTCTTCTCAGAAACGCTTTTATGGAGGCCACTGTGTCTCGGCAGTATTGTGATCCTCCGATGATCATGTGGATTCTCCTGCAGTTGGCAGCGGAGTCGTCTCCATTTGGTCTCCTTCCTCGTTTGGGTGTGTCCTCGTCGGGCCTTTCGGGACGTTCCTGGTTAGGTCGTCCGTCCGGGGCGCCAGCATCTTCTTCGATAGCTCCGAGACTCTCGAGGGTCACTCCGTTTCCGAGTTCCCCGGCTAACAGCTTTGCCGCGAGCCTCCTTCCGACGGTCCTGCAGTTTTCGGTCGAGGTGGCCTTTTGTCTTGTGGAAGGTACAGAAGGCGTTTTCGTCGAATCCTGGTCGAGTCCATGTATTCCATAGTCCCTTGTTGCGCTCATTATACGGTCTCTCGTGTTTATCTGGTAGTTATGTGCTCCGCCCGGGTTGGGTTCTTCATCTCGGCTGGTTCGCCTACTTCTTCTCTCGTTTGGAAAGTTAGAAGGTTGCACCGTGCCTTTGGCGACCAATTTTGAGGATTGGTGTTTTCCGGCCGGACCCTCATGTCTTCCTCGTAGATGACGAAGTTGGAAGCGCGGTGGAGAGCGTCTTGAATGGTGATGGTGGGTTTACGGTAATCTCCTTTCGGAAGTTCGAAGTCTTCAGCAAGGACTTCTTCAGGGCGTTGATCGCAGCACTGTTGCTAGTCCGTCAATTTTCGAGACGATCACCTTAAACCTTTCGATGAAATCTCGGAGGCTTTCTTCGGGTTCCTGCGACAGCGAGTAAAGATCCGCGTCGGATGTCGACTGTCTTATGAACAGCGAGTAATGTTTCAAGAAGGCTCTCGACAACTGCTCGAAAAAATCGTTAATTGAATCTCTCCCTAGCCTCGAGAACCACGACAGGGCTGATCCTTTCAGATGCTCCACGAAGAGGAGGCAGAATCCCGCGTCCCTCTCTTCGGGTTTGAACCTAGCACGTCCCATATAGCGATGCGGAAGGCTGTCATGTGGGCCTTCGGATCAGTTGTCCCGTCGTAGAAGGGAATTCGGATTTTGCCCGGGTCAGAGAGTCTGACGCGGTGATCCTCGAAGTGAACGGGATCTTCTGCGTTTCCTCTAGGACACGGTCAATTTCCGGGGCCGCACTTGTCGCTTTATGGACTTGCGACCTTACCTCCTTCATCTGACTTGTCGTGAGTTCTAGGCGGGCACGAAGCTCATCCAGCTCGTCCCTTCGGCTAGCGGATTGATTAGCTCTGGCCTCTCGTTCCTCCTTTTCCTGCTCTTCGATCCAGCGGAGCTCTTCTTCGTCCGCGTTCAGATCTCCAGCCTCGTCGTCAGTTTCGTTTTCGGCTCTGTTCGTGACGTCTCTCGAGTTCTCGCCGTTGGTCACCGTGGAAGTTGGCCGTTCGGCTGTTCGCCAGTGGTGCTCTTCCGGTATAGCGGGGGGGTGGTGCTGATAGCTCTTTCCTTGTTCCGACGGGGGTTTGTTCGTCTGGATTCTGACGGCCCGTGGGGTCTGCTCGGGGGTGAAGACAAGGCGTCTTACTCCTAACGTCCGGGGGACGTGTGCTGGTTCTTGGGAAGCCGCTCTTTCTCGTGCGGCCGCTCTTTCTTGCCTGTTCTGCCGCTCCGCAATTTCGGCTACCATGTTCGCAGTTCGGTGATTGCTGCGTTCTCCGGGGCGGTGTTGGCCGTTTCCGTGATGATCGGATCTTGGAGTGGCATTCCGTATCTGGCGAGGGCCCTGGGGGAAGTCCCGGATTTCCGACTGCTCCGTCGGTGGATGTCCCGGCGGCAGTTGTTCCAGTTCCGGCCGCCGATGTGCTAATGGCGGGAAGTCCCCATTCCGGCTGCTGCTCCCGGTCGGTTGGTGGTGATGTCGTCAGTTCTTCTGGTCATTGTCTTCGTTCGGTATCCTTTTCGTTCTTAGGGTTAAGAATATTTCTCGTCCCCACTGACGGCGCCAAACTGTGAGACCGAAACTCACACTGTCAAAACTTATATTTAATGGGGGCTCGAAAATTCTATTTATAAAGAAATAAAGGACCGAAATGCAAAAAGATGAAAAGGGAGATTTTATTGATATTTTCCGAAAGTACAAGGGAAATTAGCAAAAGCTGAATAGTCTTAAATTGCTAAAACTCCTAATACTCGGATCTGGGATGGATTTAACCTTTACATGAGCGTACATATATAACTGGCAATCCTAGGAGGCTAAGACTTCAGATTTCCGATGTGGGACCTTGTCCTTCGCTCCCAGCCGCCGACTTAAGCTTTTTGGGCCCGATTTCCGGCCCGAGAGAGTCTACGTGATCCGTCCGCGCGTTCTGACCCAAATCCGGCCCGCCGATGATAGTGATCCGTGAATAGTAACCCGACGAATAGTAATCCGAATCTCGGTTTAAGCTCAGTTCGATCTTTCGGTTAACCTTGTCTGGGATGGAATAGTGTTTTTAACGGTTTTTCCCGCGTGAAAGTGTTCCGAGCGTTTTATGACTTCCGAGATTTGAACCGCCCGTTTTTATTTGAACTTCCAGCCGCCGGTTTCAGTATTGATGGCCAGCCGCCGGTTCCTTTGGCTGTATGCTCGGCGACTGGTCCACGGCTGGCTGGACGTTCGTCACGGTCTTTTCGGGGAACGTTTATGGACGTCTTTGGAGTCAGAAAATGCAAACGGATGATCTCCGGGTCGGTCCGGGCATTGAGTTACGTTTGACGGTCGGTCGACTGGACGATGTTCGGATGAGGAGTCTCGACTTGAGAAATGATCGTGGACATGTGATGAAGACCCGGCGGCTGGGACAAGTGCCAGCCGGCCCCCACGGACGAGGGAGACCGGCAGCTGGCTTCATTTCAGCCGCCGGCCACGGACGAGGGGAGATCCGGCGGCTGGCTTCATCCCAGCCGCCGGCCACGGACGAAGGGAGATCCGGCGGCTGGCCTCATCCCAGCCGCCGGCCCACGGACGAAGGGAGATCCGGCGGCTGGTATCCCGAACGTGGACACGGACGAAGGGGACGCGGAGCGATCGAGGAGAGAAGTCAGCGACAGCAAACCAAATGAAAACCTTAGCCAGAACGTGGATGGAGACAAACGGACGAGAAAGGCAATCCTGCCCACTGATTCGTCAAGGATAGTCAAATCGACGGCTGGAACATGGCCCAGCCGCCGGATCCTCTGTCACAAACGGCCGGCGGAGGGAAAAGTGCCAGCCGCCGGATCTCCATATAGTCGTGGTCCCCGGCGGCTGGGATTGAGGCAGTCGCGGATCTCCCTTATCCTTGCCGGCGGCTGGGACAAAGCCAGCCGCGGATCCCTTCGTTCCGTCGGCCGGCGGCTGGGATGAGGCCAGCCGCGGATCTCCCTTCGTCCGTGGCCGGCGGCTGGCTTGAATCCAGCCGCCGGATCTCCTTCGTCCCGTGGCCGGCGGCTGGGATGAGGCCAGCCGCGGATCTCCCTTCGTCCGTGGCCGGCGGCTGGGATGAGGCCAGCCGCCGGATCTCCCTTCGTCCGTGGCCGGCGGTGGGATGAAGGCCAGCCGCCGGGTATCCCTCGTCCGTGGCCGGCGGCTGGGATGAGGCCAGCCGCGGACTCGATCTCCCTCGTCCGTGGCCGGCGGCTGGCACTTGTCCCAGCCGCCGGGTCTTCATACATGTCCACGATCATTTCTCAAGTCGAGATCCTCATCCGAACATCGTCCAGTCGACCGACCGTCAAAACGTAACTCAATGCCCGGACCGACCCGAGAGGAGATCATCCGTTTGCATGTTCTGACCAAAGACGTCCATAAACGTTCCCCGAAAACCGTGACGAACGTCCAGCCAGCCGTGGACCAGTCGCCGAGCATACAAGCCAAAGGAACGGCGGCTGGCCATCAATACTGAAACCGGCGGCTGGAAGTTCAAATAAACGGGCGGTTCAAATCTCGGAAGTCATAAAACGCTCGGAACACTGTTCACGCGGGAAAAACCGTTAAAAACACTATTCATCCCGAGACAAGGTTAACCGAAAGATCGAATTGAGCTTAAACGAGATTCGGATTACTATTCATCGGGTTACTATTCACGGATCACTATTCATCGGCGGGCCGGATTTGGGTCAGAACGCGCGGACGGATCACGGAAGACTCTCGGGCCGGAAATCGGGCCCAAAAGCTTAAGTCGGCGGAGGGAGGAGCGAAGGCAAGGTCCACATCGGAAATCTGAAGTCTTAGCCTCCTAGGATTGCCAGTATATATATGTACGCTCATGTAAAGGTTAAATCCATCCCAGATCCGAGTATTAGGAGTTTAGCAATTTAAGACTATTCAGCTTTTGCTAATTTCCCTTGTACTTTCGGAAAATATCAATAAAATCTCCCTTTTCATCTTTTTGCATTTCGGTCCTTTAGTTCTTTATAAATAGAATTTTCGAGCCCCATTAAATATAAGTTTTGACAGTGTGAGTTTCGGCTCTCACAGTTTGGCGCCGTCTGTGGGGACGAGAAATATTCTTAACCCTAAGAACGAAAAGGATTCGGAACGAAGACAATGACCGAAGAAACGATGGATTGGAGTTGGATGGATGGCAGCCGCGGCCGAACGATGACTTTCCGAGAGGAAGAAGCCGCTGAAATAAACCATCCGCATAACGATCTGCTCGTGATCGGTCTTTCAATTGGAGGATACGAGATACCGAGAGTCTTAGTAGACACTGGAGGAACGGTGAACGTCATATTCCTGGAAACCCTTCGGAAGATGAACATTGAGACCCGGCATCTCATAAACCCATCCGAAACCGTTGACTGGTTTCTCCGGAAAAACGACAATGACAATAGGGACGATCCAACTCCCCGTAAAGGCGAAAGGAGTGGAGAAAGACACGAAGTTCTCGGTGATCGATTGCCCGCGAATCTGCGACGCAATCGTAGGAACACCGTGGCTAAACTCAATGAAGGCGATCCCGTCAACTTACCACCTATGCCTGAAATTCCCAACTCCAACCGGAGTGGAAACAATCTGGGGACGGCAGAAAGACTCTCGAGCTTGTTTCCTAACCGAACACAGATTGAGGAAACCAGTAACCGACCTCAGCCGTCAGCCGCAGTCCGAAAGAGGAAAAGAAGAGCGGCAGCTGGCGAAACTCGAGCAAAAGTTACAAATGAAGAATCCGGGAAACGGAGAAGGATCCCCCGTGTGAGCCAGTGATTTCGGTCAACATAGACGAAAAGAATCCCGAGCGATGTACAGAGATCGGAGCAAATTTGGAGGAGCCGATCAAGACTGAGTTAATCACCTTGTTAAAGGAGAACGCCGGATCGTTCGCATGGGCAGCAGAAGATATGCCTGGGATCGACATCGGCATCACAAGCCACGAACTCAACGTAGACCCGACGTTCAAACCGGTGAAGCAGAAAAGGCGGAAACTCGGTCCAGAACGCGCCCAGGCGGTGAACGATGAAGTAGAAAGATTGCTCAAAGTCGGATCAATCACGGAAGTGAAATATCCCGACTGGTTAGCAAATCCGGTGGTGGTAAAGAAGAAGAATGGAAAATGGCGAGTTTGCGTCGATTTCACGGACCTGAATAAAGCGTGCCCAAAAGACAGCTTCCCCCTTCCGCACATCGATCGATTAGTCGAAGCGACGGCAGGGAACAAGCTGCTATCGTTCATGGACGCTTTCTCCGGATACAACCAAATCATGATGAACCCCGACGATCGAGACAAGACTGCGTTCATCACAGATCGCGGAATATACTGTTATAAGGTGATGCCATTCGGGTTAAAGAATGCCGGCGCTACATACCAAAGGCTCGTCAACAAAATGTTCGCCGAACAACTCGGAAGAACGATGGAAGTCTACATCGACGATATGTTGGTCAAGTCGTTGAAGGAGAAAGACCACGTCAAACACTTGCGGGAATGCTTTGAACAACTCAACCGGCACAACATGAAATTAAACCCGGCAAAGTGCAGATTCGGAGTAGCATCCGGTGAATTCCTCGGGTATCTGGTAACTCATCGAGGGATAGAAGCAAACCCGAAGCAAATTAACGCTTTGATAGAGATGGCCTCACCAAAAACCAAGAGAGAAATCCAAAGATTGACCGGACGGGTCGCGGCGCTAAATCGGTTCATCTCGAGGTCAACGGACAAATGTTTGCCTTTCTACGACACACTCAGGGGAAACAAAAAGTTTGAGTGGACAGAGAAGTGTGAACAGGCGTTCCAAGAACTAAAGAAATACCTAGCAAGCCCGCCCGTACTTTCGAAGCCGGTCGAAGGAGAGCCCCTTTTTCTGTATACAGCGGTATCATCGACGGCGGTAAGCGGGGTGTGGTCAGAGAAGATCACAACGAGCAAAAACCGGTCTTCTATGTGAGCCAGACCCTGGCGGACGCAGAAACCCGATACCCGCTGATGGAGAAGGCGGCCTTGGCAGTGGTGATGTGCGCACGGAAATTACGGCCTTATTTCCAGTCGCACACGATCATTTTACTCACGGTTTTTCCTCTCAGAACGATCCTGCACAGTCCCAGTCAATCGGGACGTCTGGCAAAATGGGCGGTAGAATTAAGCGAGTACGATATCGAGTACCGAAGTAGAACATGCGCCAAATCACAGGTCCTTGCAGATTTTTTGATTGAGCTCCCGACCACAGGCGTTAGTGAGCCGACGTCAAACTCGACGTGGGTTCTCCACGCAGACGGGTCTTCGTCAAAGCAAGGTTCGGGAGTCGGGGTGCGGTTAACGTCACCAACTGGGGAAATCTTAGAACAGTCGTTCAGGTTGCTCTTCAACGCTTCCAACAACGAAGCGGAGTACGAAGCCTTGATCGCTGGACTGAAACTCGCCCTCGGACTCAAAATCCAAAATCTGCAAGCATTTTGCGATTCTCAGCTGGTGGCAAATCAATTCAGCGGAGACTATGAAGCAAAAGACGACCGGATGGAAGCATATCTCAAAATTGTTCGGGAGCTCGCAAAACAATTCAAAAAATTCGAACTCACAAGAATCCCGCGAGGAGAAAACGCCCCGCCGATGCATTGGCGGCCCTAGCATCAACGTCTGCCCCGGGAGAAAGTCGAATCATTCCCGTCGAATTCATAGAACAACCAAGCATCGATCCACCACAAGTCATCAACCTTATACAACTCCCGGAAGGAGAAGACAAAGAAGAGCCTCCGGAAGAAGAGTTAGCAACTGGTCCAACGGAAGAATATGGCTGCGATCGCGGATGGATGGCTCCGATACGAACATACATCATGGACGGGGAAGTCCCGGCGGACAAATGGGCTGCACGAAAACTAAAGGCCCAAGCGGCCCGCTTCGTTCTCCTCGACGGCAACATCTACAAATGGAGGATCTCCGGACCATTAATGGTCTGCGTGGAAAAAGAAGAGCAAGGCAAGACGAATTATGGAAGAAGTCCATAGTGGATCGTGCGGAAATCACTCCGGAGGAAGAGCTCTCGCAATCAAAATCAAGCGGCATGGACACTATTGGCCAACCATGATAAAAGATTGCGAGAAGTTCTCCCTCAAGTGCGAGAAATGCCAGAGGCACGCACCAGTGATCCATCAGCCCGCAGAACTGCTCTCGTCAATTTCTGCGCCGTACCCGTTCATGAGGTGGTCGATGGATATCGTGGGGCCAATGCATAACTCAAAGCAGAAAAGGTTCCTACTTGTCCTAACAGATTACTTCTCAAAATGGGTCGAAGCGGACTCTTACGCCAGTATCAAGGACGCCCAAGTGGAGCATTTCGTCTGGAAAAACATCATATGCCGGCACGGAGTCCCTTACGAGATCGTCACGGACAATGGTTCTCAATTCATTTCCACCCGCTTCGAAGGATTTTGCGAAAAGTGGAAGATACGCCTGAGCAAGTCAACGCCACGTTATCCGCAGGGTAATGGCCAGGCCGAAGCAGCCAACAAGACTATCGTTGACGGACTCAAAAAGCGTCTTGACGAGAAGAAAGGGCGATGGGCGGACGAACTCGAAGGGGTGCTCTGGTCCCATCGGACAACTCCAAGACGCGCAACCGGAGAAACGCCATTCGCACTGGTCTACGGTGCCGAATGCGTTATACCGTCAGAAGTAGACTTTCCCGGCGTCAGACGAAGGCTCTTGCCCGGACAGGAAGGCCTTAATCATCTGATGATGTTAGACGAACTGGACCTAATAAACGAAAGACGGGATCAAGCCCTCATCCGCATCCAAAACTATCAACAAGCAGCGGCCAAATACTACACTCAAACGTGCGCCACCGCAAATTCAAGGAAGGAGACCTCGTCCTCCGCAAAGTTTTCCAGAACACCGCGGAGCCGAATGCAGGGAAATTAGGCGCGAAATGGGAAGGACCGTACAAAGTAGCAAAGGTGGTCCGTCCAGGAGCGTACGAGCTAGAAAACAAAGAAGGGAAGCCAGTCCAAGGACATGGAACGCAATGCACCTAAAGAAGTATTACCACTAGACGTTGTAAAATAGAACTACGAACCGGCTTGATCCCTACATTCAGGGTACGTAGGCAGCTCGCCTTCCGACGAGTTCAGCTTATATTTTCATAATTTTCAAGGGGGGAATGGGTCCGTATATACATACTCCCAAATTTTCGGAAGCAAATCAAGAGGATGACGTGGGACTTAGCATCTCATAACACATCCATAGCTTGAAAAGTTCCCCGAGAATATCATCCCGGCAAACATCGGAACTTAGCATACCGAAACTTGATCCGGAAAGCGAATGGACTCAGAAAACTGCCCGCGACATGAACCGGCGGCTGGGATAAGGCCAGCCCCGGATCTTTACCATGCAACGTCCGGCGGCTGGGATAAGGCCAGCCGCCGGGTCTTCACCGAGCAACATCCGGCCCGTCCGAGATATGAACGGCGGCCGACATCACTTCAAAAATCGCCCCTTGGCATACATAAAACCTGCTTTTAGCAAGCATGCCACCGTCCGTTGCTGATCACAACGGGACGATCTTTTTAACCATGGTTCCCCTTACATCCCAAAGCGGATAAAACGTAGCGCGCTATACAAATTTCCGGACTAACATCCGAAAGGCGTAACCTGACATTCCGCGATCCTGGCAGGAAACGTCTCAGACGATGTTCTATTGAGTTCATTTCCACTAAACGCCCCGCATAGGTAGAAAATGCAAAGCGTAAACACAATAAAGAACTCCTTAAACCCAGTAAACGCCAACTTGGAACGCTGGTCTTAGACATCTCACGACGAGGTACCAAACCGGCCCTGGTACGAGATCATAAACTCGTCCGAAACTAGCAACTAACCCAAACTCCAAGCCCAGCGGCTAACTCCGCTGGTCGAATAACTCAAGGGAAACTCCTCCCGAACAATCAGGTCCGAGCGCCCGGAACAGCGCCCCGATCAACCCGACTAACCTAAGCAAGCAAAACCAAACCAATACAAGGAAGGTCGAGCGCCCGCCAGTCGGATAAACGGGCCGCCCGATCTCTTCAAATAAACGGCCAGCAGCCCGCTCCAAAAAAGCATAACCCGGCGGCTCGGACATGCCGGCCGCCCGGGATCGATCAACATAATCCGGCGGCTGGCCACACGCCGGCCGCCCGGGATCAATCAACATAATCCGGCGGCCGGACATGCCAGCCGCCCAGGATCAGCCAACATAATCCGGCGGCCGGGACATGCCAGCCGCCCGATATCAATACAGCATCCTCTCCAAATCAATACACGACGGCCGGGTTCGTCTCGGACTAAACCCAGCCGCCCACGATCATTCAATCAGGATCCTTGTACAAAGAAACAGCGTATGGCAAGAGACAAATCTCGAAAGCTTGTTTTATTGAAGTCTCAAAAAAAAAGAATCGGTCCAGACCAAAAATCAGGCCGTACATAGCATAAATCTATAAAGCCAAAAACTCAAAAAATAGCTAGAAAGAAAAACCACCGCATGGTTAAGAATCAGAACCAAACGCCTGGGCAATAGCAATATCAGAGATTCCGGGAACAGACTCGTTCGATCCCGATAGGTCAACCACCCCGAGAGAAGTAGCCTCCTCTTCAACGGATCTTCCCTCGGGTACTGAAGCATTGTCATCCTTGCGGGCTGGACATAACTGAGAATCAATCTTCCCACGGATTCGAGCAATCACATCATCAAACCGAACTGCAGATTTATCGAACTCGTTCATCCATGTGGACAATTTCACCTTCTCCTCGTCCAAGCTGGGAGGATCAGTCCCCTGTAGCAAAGCGACAAGTTCAACATTACTCTCTATCTGAGCCAAATCTACGTCCTGATTCCTTGCCTCAGACAAAGATCCAAGGTCTTCTTTCAGCGCATCCAAGAAATCGCGGAATTTGGCAACGGAAGCCTTGCGGCCATCCGCGTAAGCCCGTTGCACCTTCGAATTGCGCGCCGCTTTTACACTGACCATCTGATCCTTCAAAGCCTGTACTTCCTTAGCATGACGCGCATCCTTGGCCTCTTGACGGGTCTTAAACTGCAACGCCACTGATCTTTCCGCACGTAACGAAGCAAGCTCTTTCTCGAGCAATTTGACCCGATGCGAAGACGTCGCTTCAAGTTCGTTAAGTTTCCTCCTCACCAGCCGAGCATCATCCCGAGCTTCCTCAGCACGCTTGCGGATTCCACGGACAGAAGCATCATACGTGCTGATACACTTGTTCACGGAAGACATGAACTGATAATAACAGGAAGAGGAGTATAAAAAAAAAAAAAAAAAAAAAAAAAAAAGAGAGGAGAAGAAAGAGAAAAGGCAAGAATGGATAAACCTTCATCCCGCTCAAGGCCATATCCTCGTACTTCTCAGGCTCATCCAGACTATCACAAGAAGGAAACCTAAAACTAGCATCCGTGATCACTGAAAAACTCCTAGCGGACTGACGACGATTTTTACAAACAGCCTCAGGAAAAGCAAGCCCTGGCGAAGGACCTGTGCGCCGAGCCTCGGGAGGAGAGTTTTTCACTCCGGGGTCAGCAAGGCAATCCGCCTGCTTTTGGCGCAACCGGTGTCTTCATCACTCAGACCGTAGGTGATCCCGCCAGCCGCCGCTTTATCCTTGGGCAACGCCTCGCGATACTTCGTTCAAGAATAGCCTCCTTCTTCAGAGGAGTGACCACAACGGTGGATACCGCCAACTTATCCGCAGGCCATTCGGGTGGAGGGACGGCTTGACTACCGTCCGTCAATCCCGATCCTGAAGGACCGGCCGCCGTCTTATCCTTAGAACCCTTCCCGAGTTTATTCGCCTCACTCTTCTTCTCCATCTGCCTCCTCTCGCGAAAAGATTGCCTAACCATTATCTTAAGAAACGGAAAGTGCACTCGACAAGAGAAGAACTCGTGAGGAAAAAGAAGAAGGAAGGATCCATATATATAGTCGGACGGTTCAAGTCCTAGTTTGAAAAGGAATTGAGTCTTTCCAATTCCGAGCCGACCGCCCACGAGTCTTTCATACGAAAAGGAAATTTTTTCTTTACAAACAAAAAAAAAAGGAAAGAAAAAAGGAAATTTTCCCGTTTCGATCAATCCCGATAAAACCTCAGCTTAAAGCTCCTCGTCCTGGACTATGAGAACGAAGAGCTGGGGGGCTAACTGTTGGGGTCGAAATCCCCTCCTCGAAGATTGGCGGAACGAGAAGTCAAGGACAAGACCAAATGAAACTTATCCCGAACGTGGAACGGACGAGCTAAGGCAAACTGCCCACGATCCGTCCAGGAAGTCAACCGGCGGCTGGGACATGGCCAGCCGCCGGATCCTCTTTCACCAACGGCCGGCGGGGGACAAGTGCCAGCCGCGGATCTCCTTCGTCCGTGGCCGGCGATGGGATGAGGCCAGCCGCCGGATCTCCCTTCGTCCGTGGCGGCGGCTGGGAGAGCCAGCGCGGATCTCCCTTCGTCCGTGGCGGCGGCTGGGATGAGGCCAGCCGCCGGATCTCCCTTCGTCCGTGGCCGGCGGCTGGGATGAGGCCAGCCGCCGGATCTCCCTTCGCGTGGCCCGGCGGGGGATGAAGCCAGCCGCCGGGTCTCCCCCCGTCCGTGGCCGGCGGGGGATGAGGCCAGCCGCGGATCTCCCCTCGTCCGTGGCCGGCGGCTGGCACTTGTCCCAGCCGCCGGTTCTTCATCACATGTCCACGATCATTTCTCAAGTCGAGATTCCTCATCCGAACATCGTCCAGTCGACCGACCGTCAAACGTAACTCAATGCCCGGACCGACCCGGAGATCATCCGTTTGCATGTTCTGACTCCATAGACATCCATAAACGTTCCCGAAAGACCGTGACGAACGTCCAGCCAGCCGTGGACCAGTCGCCGAGCATACAAGCCAAAGGAACCGGCGGCTGGCCATCAATACTGAAACCGGCGGCTGGCTCAAGTTAAAAAACGGGCGGTTCAAATCTCGGAAGTCATAAAACGCTCGGACACTGTTCACGCGGGAAAAACCGTTAAAAAACACTATTCATCCCGAGACAAGGTTAACCGAAAGATCGAATTGAGCTTTAACCGAGATTCGGATTACTATTCATCGGGTTACTATTCACGGATCACTATTCATCGGCGGGCCGGATTTGGGTCAGAACGCGCGGACGGATCACGGAAGACTCTCGGGCCGGAAATCGGGCCCAAAAGCTTAAGTCGGCGGCTGGGAGCGAAGGACAAGGTCCCACATCGGAATCTGAAGTCTTAGCATCCTAGGATTGCCAGTATATATATGTACGCTCATGTAAAGGTTAAATCCATCCCAGATCCGAGTATTAGGAGTTTTAGCAATTCAAGACTATTCAGCTTTCGCTAATTTCCCTTGTACTTTCGGAAAATATCAATAAAATCTCCCTTTTCATCTTGTTGGCATTTTCGGTCCTTTAGTTCTTTTTAAATAGAATTTTCAAGCCCCCATTAAATATAAGTTTTGACAGTGTGAGTTTCGGCTCTCACAAGAAGTTGAATGATTGGAAACTTGTCTAGAAAAAAAAAGAAAAAAAAAAAGAGAACAGTCAGTCGATAAAAAAAATAAAATGATACCCTAGTAGCGAAAAATCGACTGATTGGAAGCGAGAAAAGAGGGAGAAAGAAAACTAGAAGCAGGCTGTCCACAAATTCAGTACTTGGGGAAGTAAGAGTTCATGTGTCCTTAGATCGATATTCCCTCGAAGAGACTGCACTTAAAACTTAATTAAGGTCAGCAATGGGGATTTTAGTTTACTCTTCTTGGTTGTGGTTTGGAATCTAGAAGGTTAGTAAGTCTGCAGAAAATTACTAGAGGTTCTAACTTAAGTTGGTACTGTTTGACGTGGCTTTACTCTGGTGTTGGTTGATTCAGTATTTCTAAAGGATAAGTGAGTTCCTATGTTTTCAAACCTCTTTCACATGTCTAGTCTTCTGTTTTGCTTGAGGGCAAGCAAAACTAAGTCTGGGGGAGTAGATATATCATGGTTTTTAGTGTTTTTAGCCATGATATAAGTTGTATATAGAGAGTCTTTTTAGTGTTTTTGGAGTCTTTTAGAGTCATTTGCAGGTTTAGGTACGTTTGGGGCTTATTTGGAGATTATGGATCATTCTGGGGTTAAGTAGGAAGCTGTGCTGAAGTATACAACTCGGAGGCGAATTTTAGAGATGGTGTCGATCGACACCACCCCTGGTGTCGGTCGACACTAATTCCTGACTGCAATTTCAATACGCGTTTTCCAGGCTTTGCAGAGTTGCAAACAGATCTCTGAAGCTCCTAATATTTACAATTAAGTGCCAAACGTGTTTTCCATATTTTTAGACTATTTTATGGGTTTTTAAGGTCATTGTTTAGACCAATCTATTATTCTAAGCTAGAATTTTGGAGAGAAGAATTCAGACTCCTTCAGAGAAGATTCAGAACTCCTTTAATCTCTATTCTTATTTCTTTTATGCAATCTTATTCAAACATTTTTATTGTTTCAATCTCCATGTCTGAGTAGTTTGCTAGTTAGGTTTAGGGTTTCTCATTAGGGATTTCATGGATTGTTAAGTTGATTGGTTAGTTAAGGATTCTGGAACACTAGTTCTTCATCTAGGTTGTGATTAATGCTTGATCTTAACTGACGAGTTAGATTATTGATCATAGGTTGATTCTCGCAACGAAAGTTGGTTAATTAGCTAGAAAGAACCTTAGATGAGAAAAATAACTATTCGCAAAGAGATTTGGTTTAGGTATTTTGTGAACATATCGAACTTGAATTTAATGCATGCCTGAGCCTTTGGATTTGCAAAGAGATTTGGAATTCTAGGATCTAGACATAGAAATCTCTGCAACGAGAGTTGATTGATTTGAATATTG